>DWME01004044.1:0-16999 GCA_018244795.1 Parelbella ahira ahira
ATAAACAAATCGTTTGTATGGGGTATTTTATGTGTACCTAAATGTCATCTATGTATCTCTTTTTATTAAACTAAATATATGTATTGTACTTAGAATTTTTATTAAACTAAATATATGTATTGTACTTAGAATTTTTATTAAACTAAATATATGTATTGTACTTAGAATTTTGTATGTCCTGCCCACTTTCTTTTTTTTTAATAAGCTCCTTCCAGTAACGGTTGTCTGGAAGAGATCGCTTGTTTAGCGATAAACCGCCTTTTGTTTTTATCGAATTCTGTTATTCTGTTCTTTGTATTTTATATGGTATACAATAAAGTGTTTGTATTGTATTTTATTGTATATTTACACCAATAAAATGTTTTGACTGTCAGCAGTGATATGGAACTAAAATTTCACTTTCGATCATCATTCCGTCCAATGAAGTGCAATCATGACATGACTGGTGCAGATGGGAATTGAACTATTTCTGTAACAATTACATGCATGTCATATGCGTATGTGAAACCCGTGCTAAAATGCGACAGTCACTGTTAAGTAAAATATGAATCTTTATACAGTCGAGTGAGTATGTACAGAGAAGGGCGATTAATATTAAACTCTTCACTCACCTGTGACAGCTTAGGTGTATAGGTGACGTAGGGGTATAAATGGTAATACGGTACTAGGGACGAAAGGTAGTAGGCTGAAGTCAGCGGCTGTCGGTATAATGGAAACACTTTTATCATTTTCCTTCCAAAATATGTATGCTTACACCATAATAGGTTTTACAAAAGCTCAAGAAGAGAGAAGGAGTTCATTTTGTATCGACTACGCATTTCTCGAGTACCTATTCATGTTACGAAACTTATAAGATCAGCGGCATTGGATATAGAACTGTTTTTAGTCGCAATATATAGAATTGATAGATACCGTTCATTGTATTTACTAATATTATTACTATCATGAGAATAACAGACAATTTTTTTTACGTTTTTAGTTAATATATCTGCTAAGTATTTTGGCAACTTGTACAAATAAGAAATAATGATTAATCTGCTGAAAATGTTGTTCTAGATTCTTCTCTTCTTTTAGCTGTTTTGTAATCCATTATGGTATAAGCTTGAGACACTGAAGTTTTATTTGTAAATAAAATAGACAATTTTTTTACAGTACTTAGAATAAATTTTAAGAATTGTGGACAATATTTAAGCATTGTGCATACATATGTTTGTGTGAGTTGTTGTAAGCCTTCCTTTTAACTTTATAAGTTACTGGTTTATAATTTTTGTACTATAGCATTGTTTTTTGATTTTCCTATATTTGTAGATCCTAATCTGAACTAATATGCTAGATTTATTAGGAAATAGTAAGGTAATAAATTATATCATCCACACATCATGTTTTTTATCGAGTTAGCTTTGAATATGTTTTTGTGTACCTATCCTTAAAATTACATGTTCACGGTTGGATTACACTTACCAACTAAGATATAATAAAATAATGAATAAGTATGTATTTATAGATGCATCTGATTATTTCTTTATTTTGAGTTGGTATTTCATGTAAGTATTGCGTAGGTATAATATCTATTAATTTTAAAATATTTTTTTGTTGTCTTCACTTAGATAAATACAATACAATGTAAATTGTCATTTTATTCAACTAATGATGTACATAACCCTAGCTTCTCAGCTTTTCAATTGGACTGTTCCAATTATTATTTACGTATTAATCAATAATGAAATATAGTTAAAAAAAACCATTCTGTATACTGTTTTGTTTGAAGTCACTAAATTTTATGTAAGTGTTAAAACTGTAAGAAAGTGTTGTGTTAGCGTATCGAGCTCATCATCGATGTGTGTAGGAACACTAAAAGAAAGTATGTAGTATAAAAATGCAAGCTTTATTAAAAATTCAGTCTAAATCACAGAAAATATATATTTTATACTAAAAAAAACATCAAAAAGCTCTAGAAGATTCACTTCCACTTGTTACAGTAAAGTAGAGCGATCGTTACGTTAGCGAATACTGATTAGGTGGGTAAGCGGGGTGGAAGTTAGGGGTGAAACGAGGAAGGGACGGGTCGGGAGCCGGGGCGCTACACGCGGTATGAATAGTGGCGGTAACTGGTGCCGTAGGGCAGGCGGCCGCTCGTCGTCGACGAGTAGGAGTAGCCGCCGGGGCCGCCCAGGCTGCTCGAGCGCTCGCTGGAGTACGAGTAGCCGCCGGGCCCGCTGCCCGCGCGGCGCTCCACCGTGCTGCTGTACGAGCTGCGCTGCGGAAGCCGGTCGCCCGTCGATCGCTCCGACGTACTCCTGTACGAGTACGAGTACTGCTCCTCTGCGCGCCGCGGCAACGGGTCGCGGTCCACCACGACGTAGTGACGCGGCGTCTGCAACAACCGCGCCCTTAGCACCGCGCTCGCCACCGCGCACCCTCGCACCGACCCGACCGACCCGACCGACCCGACCAGCGAAAGCGACACACGACTCGACTCGACGCGACTAGTACGTGGCGTAGTTGCTGTAGTAGACGTGGCGGTGCACCGCGCGCTGCGGCAGGCCGTGCGCGTGCGCTAGCAGCACGTCCATGTGGTCGCGCGGCGTGCCCAGCGGGTCGGCGTCGAACGCGCGCTCGCGGAGCCCCACCGCCGCCAACACGCGCTCCCGCGTCCGCTCCCGCGGGGACACGTACGGCGCCAGCGGCGAAAGCTTTGCCTCCGGTTTCGGCGGGATGTTCTGCCGAGTGACGGGTTCCAGGACGGAGCCGCGCAGGCCATGGCGCGTGCGCCGCCCGAACGCCGTCACGGGATCGGGTACGAGGCTCGGCCGCGGCACGAACGGCACCTTGTCCCAGTCGCCCGCCCGCTGCAAGCGGAGAAGTCGCCGTTAGTCGGACGCGCCGGCTCCAGCCGCGTCTATATTTGGCGCGCTCGGTGGCTCCGCTTTCCGACACTCCGTTCCTCGACGCGATGTGACCCACTTGCGTATCGCTAACATGACGCCCTAGCGAGCCCTACTCTATCGAACGAAACCGACGGCGGCCGTACTGAGGTTCTTAGTAAGCAACAAGTTTACAAGCATTCTGCGACGCTAACGTTATCACAGGGTGGGGCCAGGTGGAACGTTGCCGCTGTACGATCGCTACACTAGGACACTCGAAATAAAACGAGAGACATGGAAGTGGCGAGGGTCGACTCGGTGCGAGGGGCGTCCGGCTCCCGGGAATAGAGTGGAGCGAGGTGCACGCTCAAAAGGTGTTAGGAGGCAGCGGACTCACCGTCACGCTGTAGCTGGAAGCGGGCCGGTAGGGGCGGCGCGTAGTATAGAAGTCACTCTCGTACACCATGGCTGCTGCTCGTGCTCGTTCGACTGTATCTCGCGACGGTTGCTGCTCGACTGGGGCGCGCGCGCGGCCGCCGCGCCGCGACGCCGACGACCTTATTTTTAGATCACTGTCATTGCAATTTTCACGTCACATCTTCTCGACTTTTACTCAGAATTTATAGGGCCCCATAACAGTGATGTCACAATTGGGTTAAGGATAATAATACTGCGAACCAAGTGCAGTGAGAGATATGATATAGAACATTTAATTCTTGTGATTCACGGCAAACCAGTTGCGAGTGGGTATAGCGAGGGATGAAAATAACTGGGCGTTAACGATTTGCCCGTTGTTTATTTTACAAATTTGAATGATGAGTGAGTTGGCTCGCGTCAGCGCTGCTCACAAACATTGCCTTGTATATTTGTTTAAGTCAACAATTGGGTTACATTTTGTGTTGCTTTTGTTAACCAACCGAAAGCTATATTGTTGGGACCCATTATTACTCACAACAGTCTTAGTGATAGGTACAATGCGTGCCAATTATTAGCTTTGCCATTTTTAATAACGTCTTTCTTGTACCAACCAGAGCTCCGCAGAATAATATATGTGTTTCAGGTCACTGAATACTTTATGTTAGGCAGTTTTTTGATTATGCACAGCAAACGTTGCTGGAGTACTTTAGGGCTAATAGGTTAGATAGGAATAAAGATCTCAAAATTATATCTCCATCTGTTCGTACCGGACAGAATGTAGATTTACCGCGCAGATGTTCTTCAATTCTCACGAAATTCTGCTCAGCGTCTTCGTAGCATATCAGAAGAAAACTAACCACTTTAAAGGCAATTGAAAAGGGAAAAACCAATTTTCCGCTGCCAAAAGTGTTCGAGTTCGCATGATAGTAATCCTGGAATTGTTGATTGTTCGATCCGCGTGTCTCAGCACAGAGTTAAGAGCATTAAGTTACTATTTTGCCCCGGAGTACCTACTTCTCCGCCGTATTAAATACACTTATCTTTCTAGGCTCCTATCTAGCTTTGTACTCAAAGTTATCTTGGAACTGCAATTCGTTCGGCATATCAACATCCCGCATATTAGCGCTCTTGTTCGTCTTGGCGCCATAACGAAAGGATTTTTTTTTCCAGTTAACACACTCGATTATGACTTATAGGTTAAACTTGATGGTTTCGTTAACCCTATTGAAAGACTCGTTGGAAAGGGTGTAAGGGGTTCCAACCACCATCTCAGGAGCCCAAGCCAACCTCACCTGTACGTGGTGCACCCTGCTATGACAGACGAGGCTCTGGCGACCGGCTGATTGCGGTATAGCGCAGCCTAAATAGGCACGACGAAATTCCCTGGCCGTCGACGGGCAGGAGCGTCGGCGGTGCGAAAAGCTGTGTCCTACGATCTCCAACCCGCATGCCCAGCGTGGAGATTACGGGCATAAACCCCCCCATGAATAGGCACAATGCGGTCATTGGGGGAGGCTTATGTCCAGCAGTGGACTGAGATAGGCTGATGATTGATATATTGATATTGATATGGAAACCCGAATTAAGAACTATTTCCAGTGGATCCTTTTTTAAAATATTGTTAAAATATTCATCTTTATCGAATACGTACATCCAATCAATTTTCTTGTATAAAAACCTACATTCAAAACATTTTGCCTGTATTTCCCGGAATGGATAAGCAGGGGAGTTTAGTATTCCCGTGTTCGCCAGTTACGTCCATATAATGATGAAACCTCTATGTTGGATTCGGTTCCTTTCAATCATATAGATTTCTGTGTGCAAATTTTTGTAACTTACATGATTGCATGAGATTAGAGGCTTCGCAGACCGTCGAATAACAAGCAGCTCTATATAATTTTACAATTGAAGCGCGCGCTATTCGAAACGCCTCCCGCCCAGCAACAGTTGTTACCAGTGTTGCCAATAACAACAATTTCCCATTCTTTATAAATTGATTACGGTGCAGTAACTAATTACAAGAAGGCAAATGAACAAAATTTTTCAAATTGTACCTACACAGTTTTGGTCACTTCCATAGATTACTATAGGCAAATATATTATGTGAATGTTGTGATGTCGAACTAACTACGTATGAATAAACTGCAAAATTAATTGAAATATGTAGCTGTATGTTCTTTTATAAAATATCTACTTCCGATACAACTCCGATAGTGTTTCACTGTTCATACAACTACTATTAGTACATACATACATTTTGAGCATTTCGATAAAGCTGATGACAAAAAATTAATGGCATTCTTTCGAATTCATGGTAGAAGGATTAAAATTTTTTTAAAGATTTCAAAAAGTGTGATTTAACTGTTTTTTTTTAATGTTCGACAATTATAAAATCTACAGCGATATAATATCTTACAATGCAATTATGAGATAATCGCTCTGTACAACTTTTCTTCAAATATTAACTCAATGTACTTTTACACAAAATTTAAAAATTTCCAATGATATATTTGCTTGTCTTATTTTATCCAAGGAGATAAATATACTAATGCTAGCAACACAACACATTTTCAAAAGAAAAGTTCTATTAACCAACTAAGTTGAATGAAAAACCCAACGCTTTGCCTTCAATAACTTGATTCAGTATTTTCACTTTAGCTGGATTATAAGGGAAATTGGATAAAACTCAATGCAAAAATAGACTCTATTACTCACTGCGTAAGAGTGTGTTTGTAACAATATTAATGCTAGAACAGTCTTTTATTATTCCGTAATTGAAGTCTTCAATCATTGGTTTGAAATTGATGTCACTGAGCAAATAAATTGGACGTTATTCTATGTATTATAAAGCAAACTCTCTAAGGACTAACCTGTAGTAAGTTCAATTAGGTGTTAATTTAACGTAGTTTTAGGGAAATTATTCGGTTTCAACGACGTCCGAGTAGACAAGAAGCAGAACGGCCTACCGGCTTTGTATTTCCGGATACATATAACTAAGGACTCTTCAAAGCAAGTGTGAATAAGCTTTTGTGCGTGCTCCTACTTGAGATGCGTTTGCGGTTTCCATAAGGCGAGATCGCAATCAAACACTAGCCTGTCATATAAAGATAGTAACATTTCTATGTTGATATCGGTGTAACATTGTTTGATTTGTGGTAAAAACAAAGCACAGTCAGTTATATTGAAGTTTCAAGCGTCTTATAAACGTAAAATCACGACTAATCCCTGAAGGCTTAGGCGGAGGTGTGTAGTACACTCCCACGACTGATCCTCAGATACACAAAGTGATGAATGTGAATATAAAAAAAGTAAGACAGGAATTTTAGGATAAAAATATTTGACACATGATTTTCTCTGTCTACACTGTAATGACCCTGGTATGATGATATAATAACAATTACAATAAATGTAAACAGATCAAAGCCTTAGATAGCCATTTTTACAATTATAAGCCGATCTTGAGATAGCCATTTCTACAATTATAAGCTACAGCAGTTTATCTAATGTAACTTATATTAGGGAATCTTAATTACCTTTCACAAGTTGATTACAAAATCGTATCCACTGCGCGTTGTTCCTTAGCCGTCCTAAGCCGCCTCATAATTATGGGTAGTTGTTCACAGCAGCAGCAGATGTCACGAACACCACAGGTCTTCCAGGAAGAGAAGACTCCAAGTGCCAATTTCCGTATTAAACGCTCTGTTCTGATACACAACAAATGCCTGTCCTTCTACAAAAGTCCCTGTAGCTCAGGGCCAGAATATAAGCTACGGTATTTCCTGCTTGTCCTAAGGGGCCATCAAATGGAGGCATCCGGGGTTGCGAGCGGCTAGAGTGGAAGCTCGAACTGTTCAGGTGGCGAGAAACACTGTGTCTCTAGCGGGTGCAGGGCCCTTAGAAGCTTCACGCTATTAGGACAGCGGTGCGTCAAGCTTGAGATCATGGAGTTTTCCTATTATCGCCAAGAAAGGCCACCAAGTGGATTTTAGTGTAGTAAAAGTCGCACATAACCCGGTATCTCTCCTAGGGCACCAGATACTTTTTGAAGGTTTCCCTTCCGTAAACAATAAAAGAAAAACAATATCATAAAAACAATGATTATGTAACAAGCAATTAAAATATTATTATACGCCTTGAAAACAACCCTGCAATTATCTCCACGTGTATCGAAGTGGAACATTTCAACTAATCCTTAAACAAACTATCCAAGCACGATGAAGAATTTACACAAACGATAAATCAAATAATGCATTTACGTTTCAGTGTTTACGTTAAAGCTACGTACGCACTGTCCCTGCGTGCATACGAGATTATTAAGCTACCAGGCTATCTCTATATACCGAGCACAAATCCAGACTTCGAACTACTAGAAGGAATTTTAAGTTAGAACAACATGCAAGAATCCGAATCGGAGATCGAACCCAAGACCTGTCGATCAGCAGATGCGCTTACGATCATTCGATTGACGAAGTAGGCAGCTTATCTCAAAGTATTCGGAGCCGGTGTCATACTTACCAGGTGGGTGAAAACTACATAATATGTATATCCATAGCAGCACCAATGAAACAAACTGTTAGAGATGATATATCATAACAGACAGTGCATAACCTTCTTAATCCCGTTGAAAGGTCATCGGTTACACGTGGACGTCTATTTACGCATATCCGTTGCATTTTGTGTTTGTCGAGCGCTTTGTTCCGTCCAAATCCCCTTTGTTGTGTTGCTGTCGACCGTCTACTGTATTTAAATTTACTCTCAATAAATGGAGTGTGCTAAATAAATCGCTTTATCGTTTTAGTACTGACAATTTCGAGCTGTGTCAATGGATACATTGTTAAATATTTATGTAATAGTAATATTATAAGAGTATATCTTCAATCTGCATTTGGCCAGCAAGCTTTAAACGTGTCAGAACGACAAAGACAAAACAGTTTCATTTATAGCAGTTCAATGTTAAGGATTGATGATGAATTGATGATGACGATATTTATACGTAACACATTATTAACATGGATTCGAAAAAAAATATTTTGTGGATTTGCACATTTGTGTGTTATCTTGTGCATTGTGCAATTTCTTATATTGTTAAGTATATTATGTGCATATAAACATTTTTATTATTCAATAATAAGCAGGTGTACTCAAAAAACGGAGCTGTTTAATCGTATAATTTGTTGGCGACACTCAAAGAACTAAAAAAGTGAATAAGAATTTACATCGTCTTTAATAATATACCATTGAATAACCATTTATTGACGGTAATGTGTTTGTTTCGACCCTTATGTGTTTCCACTGTTGGAATATGGGTCTCCTGTCATAATGACAGCGATAAAGCCATAGATAAGTTTACGAAATAAATAAAAATGTGTAGGTATAGTACATGGAAGCCGCGATAGGATATCGTTCCAGGCCTCACGAACTACGAAGGCGGCATGTAACTAGACTTGGGACGCGTGGAGCGCGGAGGTGGTGCCGCGAGGGATTATTAAACAGACACTGAAGTTAGTCATCCAGTTGTTAGTCATTCACGCCCACTAGCTACTATGCAAATGTCGGATAAATATTTCACCCTCCCACCTTCGCAAATGATATCAAGAAGGTTATTGGTTTCGATTAATTTGTCAAAATTTTTTTTTATTATAATTTTATTTCAGCAGTAAATGGGACAAACGAGTGGGTTGATGATGAATTCTTACTTGTCATTATTCATGTCGTTATTGTGTACTTTGTATTTTTATATGGTATACAATAAAGTATTTGTACTGTATTGTATTGTATTCGAATACCCATGTGAATGCGTGAGTTTGCTTTCCTAACACTCATAATAATATTCTTAATACAAGCTCAAGTTTAATGATCATTAATTGTGAATCAAATCCAATTGATACGTAATAAATATTTACTAATACTATTTAGTTACTACCCAGCGGTATCTACTCGTAATTAACATGCTTGTTTGACAGCCTCATGTTATAGGTACATAATTATGCGGCTGTAGAATCTTGGAAACGTTCTGACGGCTTGAAATTTCATGAGTCACCGCTACTGCTTAATAGTCTCGTGAGCATTCAATGGTATTATAGAACAAATTTCAATCAGAAAATCCTTTTCGCTCTTTGAGCGTAGCACCTACCAATCTTGTCAATTAACTCGCTAATCAAGGCGGCGCCCAATTAAGCCTGCTCCATCCATTAATAGGGGTTTGGCGGGAGAGAGACGTAGGTAGGACTTGTAAACGTAACGTTGATTCCATACAATCGTTCAATGTTCGAAATAAATGCTCAATAATGTATAAAATCTTCCTATACCAGTAGCACGGTTTTAAAATAACAAAATTGTGCAATTCGCTTTCTAATATAGTCAACACTTTCAAATTCCATTTCATATATACCACAATTACAGGAGATAGATTAAATGGTTGATATTTATTAATAAAACTGCGAGAATTTATTACAAGTTTCGAATTTTGGGTGTCGTATAAATCAATCGATGTAAGCGTCCTTACATACACCGTAAGCCTTCTTAATACTTTTAGGGCGGCTTCAAAGTTACCTGGTTTCTTAGTAAGCCCTATTTTAAACAAACAACTTAAGAATCAGGAGGAAAGGACTAAGTCCTCAGTTATGAGGATTCAGTTCTGATGAAATATATTTTAAGCGTTAAGTCGATATGTCACTTCAAATTATTCGCAGGGGTGAATTAGAAGAGTCCATCCAAGCGACGCAGTAGCAAAGCCACTGTACTTCCGTCCCATTCTGGGCAATCAGCAAATTATTCATGCGTGGGCGTGCAATCCTGACTATGGAATCCGTATTTCCGTCGAAAAACAATTAAAAACCAGAAATTATTCGTCAAGTTTCGAATAAAAATCCTGTGGACGAGAGCGTAGAGCAAGCAGTAATTATTTTCTTTCAGCCCACATTATATCGTAGGCATCTTCCTAGTCTGTTAAATTCAGAAATTATATACACAAGGATAGTGTCTAATTCGGCATAATGATCTTAAGGCGTATGAAATCATCTAAACCTCAAATGACCGCAGTTTGCAGTCCTCATTTTGAATTGTTTGCGCCCATCAGAGGATCGATTAAGGAAATCAGGAGGAAGATACTTTAACGTTCTGTTACTCGAAAAATTAATAGTATGTACAACACACATGCGTAATATTAGCAGAACTTTTCAATGTTGATATAATTAAACATGGCATAAATGTTTTCATAGGACATTGAGTCATAGCAGTTGATGTTCAGCATGTCTCTCAAAGAAACAGTTCTAGTTGATTAGTTAAGAATCCTGCCGAGTATTTTGTACTTCGGCCTCTACCTTGATATACCTCAACTATACCCACGTATGTATGTATTTATAGGTTACGTAAAGCCGATAAACTATTAGTTGAATAAAATTGGTTTTTAAAATCACAAAACATGTGTTCCCCTTCCCTTTAGGTCTAAAACTACGGAATGGAAAATTCTGGAAAACTTCATACAAAGTCGTTTTCGACAAATATTGATATGCATAGGGTGTATCATACTTAGCGCATTTCCTAGCCATTCACAAATTTCCAAAGAAATTGAAAATAAATTGATGAAAAGTAAAGAATAATAGATATAATTTAATACCGCTAAGGATTTAAAATAAATTTTAAATTTGGATTCTTTACGAGGATTTAAAGTCAACAGCACCAAATATATTGTAATTTGAAGAACTGAAGAATCAGCTCCCTTAACGTGTGACAGTAACAACATTGGAGAAAGGATTCGCGGCTAACCAAAACAAGTTTGGACACAAACTAATCTGTTGGAATTTAGTTCGCGAACTCAGTTTCAACTTTCTGAGGTCCAGATAGTTTTAGACTACACAAATCTGTGAAGTAGACAACACAGCCATATGATCTGAAATGTGATTACTGAATAAAACTCGTTCATTACCCACTGCTGGGCGCTGATTTCCCCACGAAACTATTGAAAGCCCAAGTATTACAACTTGTCATACTGTGACCAGCATCAGGCAGAATAGACATGTTATTGCTCACTAAAACCGTATAATAAGACCATCATTATGTAATAAAACCATCATTATCGCCCTCATGACAATCATCATCATTATCATATCAATCAATTGCCTATTTGCAAGGCTGAATATAAAATATCGATAAATAGAAATTTAATTAGCAGACTGTTTGATAACAATTTCTGTTTCCCAACTGCTTTTTGTTGTTTGCAATTAATTAGGAAATGAAAATTAACACGTATTCATTGTCACGGAATGTGGCCGGGCACGTGGCGACATCGAACCACTTTGCAATATTAACGTCAACACTACGTCCGCGCCGCGCCCGTAATGCTCATTGAGTGTTTCATTTGTTACAAACATATGTATGTATGTACTTCTGGTATTGATCAATTTGATACTGTTAAATTAATCTTATATCATTACGCTTGTCCCTTAGGGGGTAGGCAGACTGCTCGGAATGCCAAATATCACTATCTTTATAGACTTGGCGAGCCTCTTCTATGTATATTCATCCTCATTTCAGACAGGGATGCGGGTTTCGGAGAGTTTTGGCTCGCACATAAGATAATCTCTGACCTATTCAGCCAAGATAGGCGAGCCTTCGGACTCTTTCAGCATCTGTACCCATCAATATTTGTATTTGTACCTCTGTTTGCCGTTCTTGCATCTGCCATCTGTCATCCTTTGAACGATTAACTTACCAGGTAAACACAAAGGGACTGTATCGTCAAACGTTTTTTTATCAGAGGAATTCCATTCACGGAATGTCCTTTGTGTCTTCAACGCTGGTATGTTGACGTATTAAAAAAATGTCGGCGAAAACCTTGTGATTATTTTTAGCACAAACGCTCTTTCTATACACATATATACATCTATATAAAAGATAAGTTCCTTTGTTTCAAACGTACATGACTCTATACTGGATATGCTCTATATAGAGATGGTTAGAGTAGGGTAGAGTATGCTCTACACAGGGAAGGTTAGAGAACGCTAATAATAATATTGTAAACTACTAAAACATACGTAGTAATAGTAAATTCGATATCCCAGTACTTTAGAATATAAATTTCCACCTCAGCGGGTCCTAGGTTTAAGTCGCGTGGTTTTAACCCTTCAAATTTTGAGATGAGAGCAGCTATGGAAAGATAAAAGAGTGAATGGCGACGAAACTGAAGTCATTAGCCGATTTTTCGATGATAATTAAACAAAAATCATCACTTTGTTTTCAATCTTATAAAAAAATTAGTTCATCTGTTTATAAACCATATTTCATTTAATTCACTTAAACTTTAACAAACAACACACAGACAATAATATCCAAAAGCTAACCAATTTGAGTACTAGGCGAGCAGATACATCAGAGCAGTCGTGCTTACCGCAACACAGGTGGCACACGAGCCATTCCAGCCTCTCTTCGCTGGATAAAAGTACCAAGACATCATCAGTATGCAAGAGAACGTAGTCTTGTATCAGCTGCCATATGTAAATGAGGGAACATTCTAGCAATAATATCGATAGCGGAATCTGAAATGCGTGCAACTTGCTATATTATATTATAATTATGTTACATAAAAATATTCTATTTAAAACTACATTTTTGATTTTGTTCTTATGGCATTTCTTTATATTTGACTTGTTTTGAGTATAGGATAAGAAATTTTTAGGAATATTTGTATGTAGCTATTCCCGCTTGAAATGTTATACAAGCACACAAAGCAAAGCAAAAATTTGATTAAATTTGTTACCTCCAATATGAAGCATATCGCCCCAAACTTGCTCCTCAATAAAGTTGGAAATAAGCTAATTTCCTTCAACAGTAAAGCGACGCCCAAGAGGAACACCAATTTCGATGAAAAATTCTCCTCTTTGAGGCCGCTCGCTGGAAAGTGTAAAAGTTTTCACTCAGAGATTATGTTTTCTCGGTACTTTAAGTGTATAAGTTAACCAAAGTTTTTTATTTTTCACATAATTAAATAAAAATTCAAACGCACTATGCGGTAAACTCTTTTTAAAACTAAAATGCACGCTTAGTGCTTCGACAGAGAGATCAACATCACTATAAAACTGTCGTTGCATCTAACGCCAGATCTATGGGGTAGGTTGAGAACACCGAAGCGCGTCGGATTTGCAAGGGTAGAAATATTAAGCACTAGGTGTTATCTGGCTACGCAACTCTTAGTTAGGAAATACTGACAAGTTATATGGAAACGGTAATTTCTTTAATGGACTATACATATACGAGTACTGTACATATATGTATTTTTCATATTTCAAATGATACATACAAATATGTAACAGTGTTATTTCATTAATAAACAATGATAAAGCCAACACAATCGCTGCAGAGCTTGTCATTTCATTTTGATATCATCTTTATTATTCAAATTATCTTTAAGATTCTCTTAAATAAAATTACAGTTGAAATAAATAAAACGTTGAAATTAAACAGAGAAAATGACAATGTCACTGATTCAGTTCTGCACACAGCATGATAATAAAAATGATAGTTCTTTGAATGCGTTCGAAATAATCAGTAAAAATTCTTTGAATGCATACTTACAAGTATGACTAAATATTGCTTGAGAAAATGATAGATAGTGATAAAGGAGCGTGAGTGGAACTGTCCTATCTGATAAAAGGTCCTATTTGTCCTAAAGGTTTGATAACCTACAATAAGCAATGTGGGTCCATAATCGTTAAAAGCCAATTTTTCATTACTACTTTCGTAATAGGAAAAGCACGCTAAGCAATCGATTTTAGTCATTATCATTTCTGTCGTTTAAATAATTACATTTAACTAAGTATTATATCATCACGCCAGATCTTTTACGGTGTTGGACGAAAGCATCAAATGTCAAATATCACGATGCTTTCAGACGTGATAATCGTGATATGTTTCTTCAACGGTCGTAACTCTCTTCATACATGTACCCCATTTCGTTTAAGTATTGTTAAACCTCCAGTATTCCATATCCAGTTCACACAACTAATTTAACTATTTCTATTCGGACGAGGGCCTTGAACATAATTCCGAAACATTATAACGAATTGTAAATATTGTACAAGTATTGGACAGCCTCACAGGATAGTATCACGTACGAGGGCGTACCTTTTCAGGGTCTTCTCTATTTGTTCGAAGACTTTCCGTGAGTTATTTTTACCGGACAACAATATCTTATTTACTCGCCTTTTACTAGTCAGCACGTATGTTTCAGGAGGGTTGTTGAATTAACTAATAGAGGTATCTTAAGCAAGTTTATTCATTTATCATCATGTCACCATTTGTTCTAAGTTCGCAGTTAAACATGGGTCTTCTCTCAGAATGAGAAGAGTCTTATAGTCTGACGAGTGCTTTGAGAACGTGACGGAGAACTAAGGTGCGCAGGTTTCCTTAAGATATTTTCGTTGACTGTTACAGCAAGCGATATAAAATCTTAAAATCCTACATCCTTATTTATACTCAATCCCTGTTTGATCATTCGTATGCATATTATATACACATGTGTATGTGTGTGTTCGAGTTAAATAATACACCTTACGCCGTGTGAAATCTGTCAACCCGTACTTGGTCAGCATGACTGAGTTTAGTCTTAACCTCACATTCTGAGAGGAGACCCGAGCCCAAAAATGCGTTCCATTTATGGGCTAAAAGGGTCAGAAAAAAATGTTCGTGTTACATTAAAACCATTTAAATTTTTAATGGCTTACATTCGCAGTGAAATTTATTATATTATTATCCTTCGAAGGTCGAGTCGCATCGATCCATCGAGTTGCGTCATGGACATCTTGAGTAAAAATATATTGTTTAAAAATATGTCTATGTTACCGCCCATTGACGTCAATCTTCATAGGTAGATGGCTTGGCACACGTCATAGTTTAGTAACATACATTGCTACATTTTTTGCCAAGTAGGCGGAGCTTAAGGATTTCCTCCTGTTAAGGTCTTGACAAGCTTCTTTCGCCTCTTCCACATTTATTAGTCTTTTTCTGTTAAAGGAAACTTTTGACCTGGTCTTCTTTAAAATGTTTCTACGTTTTAATTCGTTTTACCTTTTTGTTATAACTAAATAACATTTTTTTACATACTTAACCTAGTACACTGGCAAAAGTAATCTAGTAATTAACCTGATGGTTAGTGATCTTATTTAACAAATACATATTCATTACTGTTTTGACCAATTTCAAATCGCTCGAACGGAAAAAAATTATCGTTTTGTCGCCCATTAGTGTCTATCTACATAGATAGATGGCGCTGTTTGTATATATTCGTGCTAATGCTGACTCGCGCGAAACGAACAGTTGGAAGGGTATGTTTGAGTTCCTTAATTAGCTTGTGCGCCGTTTCAGGGCTCCATTTGTTTGTGTTGACCAAATGCTTTTGTACTCTCCACGCCATTCAAATGAATGTTTTTGTTTAATCGCTCGCTAATTAAATTTAAATGAAAACGCTCTAAGAAAAATACACCGGCCTCAAATAAGACATAATTATACTGACTAATCCTAACTTTACTAGTAGATACTAATATATTATTAACTGTAGGTACTTATACTAACATACCTATGCACTAACTGGACTAGTGTTAGTAAGGTGTAGTAACTAGACGAATGTTTCAGTTTCATTCTTGCAGGTTTGTTACTAGTTGATATAATTATGTACGTCTGGGTAGTAGATCGCAAAGTATATATTTACTATATGGTTTTAACTGCGTTCTGTGTACTATCCAAGTTTTACTACTAGCGAGTTCCATTAGGTAATAAATTTTCTCTTGCACATATGAATAAACGAATATAGAAATAAAATAAACATTTAAAAAGTATCAGTAACCGACATGAGGGTATGACGAGAGTGATGAATGTCTAAAAAGAAAATCAGGTCTGTGAGGATAGACATATTAGGCACTTGGTGCCCTATTGCTACTCTGCAGAAGACTTGGCGTATAAGTATAACAATAAATATAATAGGAACCCGCTAGAAATACATTTTAGAAGCACGACAGGTTTGCAACCATAGAGATATTTGGCACTCCGTGCTCTCTGCCTACACCGTAAAGAATCTGGCGTGAGATATATACATATGTATGTATTTATGTATTAAAATAAGGTATAAATTACACGTTTGCCTTGCTTAGCGCCACCAACTTGAGGAGATAGTATTTTTATAATCTCGCTCTCATTTTCTAACAATAAAAGCATGGAAGTAGTAAAGTGCTAGAAATAAATTAAGACTGAGCAACTGTTAACACGAGCTAAGGGAGACTCGCTGCTGTCTTTTATTCTTCTTCATCACCATTAATTCATTTTGTCGTCAGTTGTTGTGCACGGGTGTCTGGCTAGAGTGGTTAAAGCTGTATTTGAGCTGTTATGAGCACTTAGACTGGATCAGTAGACTTGTACGTATCATATAAGAACTTGCACCTATTATCGCACCTGCCTACTTTCATTTAAATTTTTATAGTAGGTATTGATGTTTATATTTTTAATTTTAAAATATTTGTATAGAATTTACATTGTAATTATTTCACATTATACTTTGAATTTAACGTGACAATAAATAAATAGGTCGAGTTCTGACTGATGGGGGAGTTAGAGGTCTCCGAAACCGGCGTGCATGTATGAAGAGATTGATAAATCTGGAAGAAGCACGGCAAGTATGCAAGGATAGGGATATTTAGCACTCCGTGCTCTCTGCCTTCCCCGTAAGGGAC
>DWME01004045.1:0-16995 GCA_018244795.1 Parelbella ahira ahira
CTTTTGTGTTAACTCTCGTACTTTCTATGTGTTAGGCAAGTGGTCACGTAACTATGTACAACAATTTAGTATTTATTTTAAATTAATTTAAATGCATTGTAGAACTTTTGAACCTACTTTTGACTCATCAATCTGTCACTGAACCAGCATTGGTTTTACTGATTGTTGTACATATATGTTCTTGGGGGTTACGCTGTCAAGAGTTTTGCAATTATTAGTAAATAAATAAATGCAATAAGTTTTCCAATTATAACACATTTGTTAAAATTTCTTCGGGTTTTTTATGAGAACATTTGCAGTGTGACTATAAACTATAAAATACTTAACATAACCAAATTAAACAATATAATAATCTAAAGGAATATTTGCATTGCCGGAGATTTTTATTTTTGCTTTAAAATATCGTTCTCGCCTGATAATAAAAAAACGTTGCTGTTATCGTGTTGATAACTTCTGCTGTATTACATATATTATTATTTTTAAAACAAGTCCGTGACAAAGGTCACGAAAATTCGATAAGTTTGTCATCTTACAATTAATTATTATAACATAACCAATCGGACTGGTTAGTGTTGTAGTAGTACTAATTATTTATTTATTTATATTCAAATTATCAAACGACGATGTAAACATATTTATTACAAATACATCGTTTCATTCTATTGGATATTTTCATGTGAATCTCTCTTTTTAAGTCTTTTATACCTTTTGGCCACTTTCGGTATTTCATTACGAAAATAATGGTCTGCGGAATGTCCAATTATATTTCACCTAATATGTAGATGTATTTGGTCTAAAGTGGCGTTTGGGATAGAAGTCAAAGCTAAAATTCAAATATAACTCAAAATTAAATCTATGTCGAATTTTCAATTGGTTTCATTACCACTTACTTGGCCCTACAAGAAAACTGTTATGATGAACTCGGCATAACTAGCTATTGAGACCCGTCAGCACATACACAATTGAAAAATTTAATTACATTAAAAATGTTGGCAAAACGGCTAATGCAGAAAGTGTAAATGGGATTTAAATGATAACTATCCCGAATAACTAAAAAAATATACTAAGAAATATAACATCAGCAAGTTTGTAGAGAGCTATATTTCGCGAAAGCACAGAGTACGGCAAAGTGTTTCACTACTTTTCTGTCTGGATAAGAAACGTGAAGCCAAGCCATTTCGTTCTGGCAATTGGGATAGCAACCAAATAAGGGTATATGAGTTGTAATATACAAATGCGTGTAAAGGGCTCCACGCTTCATGTTAGGTACTCAAGCCAATCTCATACCCCTCTAATGTAAGTTGCTGTACAACAGACGAGGTTCTAAAGCCCGTAGATCGCTGTACACCGAATAGCAGCCGCTATGGCAGGTAAGACGAAAAATTGCGTTCAACTATCGCCGAAACGCGCGCACAGCGTGGGAATCTAGGACACATTTCCAATTGAGAGGTCCAAATTTATATTCTACTTTTGTCTCCATTACATTCTATCACGTTCTGTTTAGATAATAGTCTTATCCCCTTCATGTGTTTAGAACAGTTCATCATTATTTTTTCAACATTGAATTACGAAACAAAAGCATTATTAAAAATAACAACCAGTTACAGAATTCCATGTAAATATATAATTTTAGCAATGCATATTGACAGAGTTGACTTATAGTTTAAATGCGCCCGAAGAAATACAACAGTCAAAATTATTATACGCCGTGATTGGCCGTACATTAAAATTTTGAGATAGCGTGGCGTCGGTCACATAAAATCGATTACAAAATCTATCCTTTCTCTCACACAAAGACCCTCTCTCTCTTACAAAGTAACGCAGAGGTCCTCAATAAAAAAAATGTAACTTGATGGAAAACGCGCATGAAAAGAGATGAAGCTACCTCATAGAGCATTCCAATAGGGCATGCGTGAAGAAAGTTGCCAGTGGACGGAAAAACTTCCGAGATAATGTGTTGATGTTCTGACCTTAAATTAATGAATAAGCAGACTAAAATAATTAGGTGTTTAAATTTTAAATTATTTTATATGTTTATACGTAAACTTGTTATTTACGGGTTTACGCTTTTATGTCCTGGATAAAAATAAGAAATATAACAAGCATATATTTTTTTACAAAAGGGTAATGGCAAAAGGAAATTGTGTAGGATGTACTTGTAACACCATGTCGTTAGAGGGAGACAAAATAAGCCCCGCCAATTCTATTGATCGGAAGAGCGCATATCACCCCGCAGGCTTGAGAGCGATCAGTTAGTTAATAGGGCGCGCCGCATCGCGTCCCTAAACGCGAATTCGTGCTGTTTAATTTTAGATAGTAATATTGCTCAGCATTAAATATATGTTATGGAAAATCATTCAACTTCTGTACATTTATAATAGAAAGAATCCTGTACGTTAGATTCAAAGTACACTAGATAAATCCGGCGTGATTTTTCGTTACCACCTGTGGCGTCATTTTTCACATCAAAATGGACGCCGTGACTGTTAGGGACTACTCACACTTATTCAGCTCTATTTAGCTTATGTCCATAGAAAACAAAGATGTATTATGGAGACACGTACGCATCCGTACAGCTTTCCGCGTCTATTCTGCTTTCACGGCAAACGAACATGAAATGATGACAAGTGTGTTTTATCATGCGAGTGCTGTAGATAGAGTTCAGCGCTGTTTTGTCGCGTTCAGCGTTGTTCCGCCGCATTCAGTGTTGAACGCGGCGGAACAGCGCAGAACACGGATGGTCCCTGACTCCTTGTGGACAAATTGCGACGTGCATAGTTCCTGCGTAGATTTGATTTATATTATTGCGTAATCATTATGCACACAAGTATTGTGAGAATTCGATCGACTGATATACAAAGTCGAAATTTTGTTTTTTGTTATTGTAATACGGATCGTAATTGGTCAGCAATTTTGTAAAATTTTGCAATATCCATCCGAAAATGCTCTTTGAATTTAATAATTTTTTTTCATTGGGGTACCAATGTTACGTATTCTCCAGTCAAATTTCTATTTCTTCAAAGTGGGTCGATCCACTGTCGTTTGCGTTTTAATTTTGTATATTTATTTTTTTCTATTTCTTTTGCAAGAAGTGAAACGATAAAAATATCGCACATAGAACTATCAATGTTGAGGGCACAATACTAAATGAGAAGTAACAGTTTTCGCAGCATACGCAGTAGATAGAAGCGTTTTAGCGGAGATAACACGCTATGACGGCTTTTCTCATTCTAGCGACGCTTACGTGGCTGATAGAAGAATAACTGTATAAGTGTGACCAAAATCGTTCAGCGAAACGCGAATAGAGCTGAACAAGTGTGAGTAGTCCCTTAGTCGGAAGGGCGCATGTCACGACCCGCGGGCTTGTGAGCGATCAGTGAGTTTATACGGCGCGCCGCATCGCGTCTCTAAACGCAATTTCGTGCTGTTTCTTTTAGACATTAATAGTGCTCAGCATTAAATATGTGTTATGTGAAATCATTCAACTTCTGTACATTTTACAAGGGAAAGAATCCTGTACGTTAGATCCAAAGTACGAAACAATGTACAGTAGTTAAATCCGGTGTGATTCTTTTTACCCAGTGGCGTCATTTTTGCACATCAAAATGGACGCCGTGGCTATTATTAGTATACAAGGCATGGAGATGCGTGATATTTGTAAGTGGTATACATTCTTACTCAAAGCTAACATACTAGAATAGCGGTACATAAATCTCGGTAGACATTTTTGCACTAGATGATACTACTTTCGATTTTCGAAAACAATGGCGTATGAAATTAAAGTAGCGTTTGATACTTATCGATTTTTGTTTCCGATTTTTATACGGTAAATTTGGATGAATTTCTAAACAAAGGAAATGCTACTTTAGTAAATTTGAACTTTTCCTTCCACTGGTGCGAAACCGGGGCGGGTAATATGTAAATATTTTCCAATGCCCATCTGAGTGATTTAGTCTTAAGAAGCAATTTTAATTTATATTAAATCCTTTAAGAACGAGTAAAATTTTTTTTGAACGAGGATTAATAATGAATTGGGAAATAGCTTCCCAAAGACAATCTGTAATGAATAAAAATGTATAAATCGGTTTATGTTATATAAATATTTTTTTTATTGTTCCAGCTCTTGATATTTATTAATCAACGTCAATTCAATAAATTTGGGACGAATTTCTAGGCACATAACAATATTTGGTTTAGTAAATTATGTGTGGGACGCTTACGCGTGAACAGCCGCCATTTTGTCCAACTTATTTAGATCATATTTTAAGCGGTAGACGGCGCGGCAGTGCTCGAACAAAGTTTGGTGGGATATAAATAATTAATTAGGCACCGAAAACGTTACAGAATCATTAAAATAGAACAAAGTTTACTTTACTGAATTTCGAATTAAAAAACCCCAATTATAAACTTATCGTACGTATCCGGTCCTCATTTCGTGGACCTGATTCTAAAATGTGCGCAGTAAATAGCGCGATGTAGTCGAGGCTTAAATAAAAATATCTGTACCTTATTAGCCGAATGTTGAAACCCGTATAGCAAATTTAAAGACGGGCAACTCAACAACACTGAGTGAAATCGATCCTTTTTTATGCAGACATAGGCTCGCGTTTGACTCCAATCTCACCTGATGAAAATCTAGATGCAGCCTAGGTTGTAGCACGCTCGCCTACACAATGCCTATTCACCGTTGTCTTGAATAATTACAATGATTTATAAAATACAAATTGCATTTTGTGGTTATTTACATAAATGGTTGTCATTGAACATGTCTATCAAAGCATCGATGATCTATGTTTAACAGTTTAAGCTCAACAGGAAGTGACAAGAGATTAAAAAAAAGACTTGTTTTTCTAATTCCAAATGATTATTTCCATTGTTATGATGAGGTATAATATATTTGTCTTAAATCATGGTTTTCATCTAAAATGTTTGTCTTATAGACACGTTTGCGTCTGTTCTGCGAGACCAGATCTCCGCGCGGACCGAACGGCAACAACAGAGGATTCGGTAAATAATTAATATGTTAATATTGCAATTGAGCTAAACAATATTTCAGAATAATAAACAACTGAAAAACCTCTATGTAACAGATAATTGAACCTAAATTAGATTATAATAAAATTATGATTATAATAAGGTTCATAACACTTACAAGTCAGTAATACACTAAAATTATAAAACTGTAAACAATATAAGTTTTACAAAATCTGGTTTACTTTATTCAGAAAAGAGATACAGATTCTTTTTAATTATGTACTTACATTTTGTAAACTGATAACAGCATAAATTAATGTAATTTTAACAGTATGATGAACTCGGATCCATTTGATACTGAGGCTCAAAGGATGATAGCAGAAGAGATAAGGCAGAAAAATATTGAAGCGAACATGGAAGCTGCTATGGAGCATAACCCGGAGACATTTGGCACTGTTGTTATGCTATATATAAATTGCCATGTTAATGGGTATGTAAATTTATCAATTCATAACATATTTTACATTCGGAATGGCGTGTTTTGGTTGTTATAGTTAGAGAGCAGTTATTAAACATTCCGATTTAAGAACTTTCCATGGTGAAACTGTATAGACTGTTTAAACACATCATTTTAGTTTCGGTCAAGTTGTTCTACTTCAGAATGAATCGAGCTTCAAGCCCATGACTTCTTGCCAAGTTTACTTACCAAATACATGAAAGCTCTGCAAATTAGGATAAAATGCTAGTTGCTTAATTTGTGATTAACTATCAGGGGCCTGATTATGAAAACAATATTTAAGTGTATGGGTGATGTGTGGAATCTAAATAAGATTATAAACAAAAGTGAATTGTGAATGCAAATATTTGTGTTTAATCTTTAGGCTATTTTAAATATAACATTAATAGAATATTGTTCATTACCAAAGTGATTACACCATAATAAAAGTTCTGAATTATCTTTATTTCTGCCGTGGCATGGTTTATAAGAAAGGCAGGGTTATGTTTTTTTTGGGATGTATAGAATTTAACCATTTATTTATTCCAGGTTTCCTGTAAAGGCAT
Source organism: Parelbella ahira ahira (assembly GCA_018244795.1). Taxonomy (NCBI): domain Eukaryota; kingdom Metazoa; phylum Arthropoda; class Insecta; order Lepidoptera; family Hesperiidae; genus Parelbella; species Parelbella ahira. The sequence continues at coordinate 6,037 of DWME01004045.1, forward strand.
TTATTGATTCCGGCGCTCAGACTACCATAATGTCCGCTACTTGTGCCGAGCGCTGTAACATTATGCGTTTAGTAGATAACAGGTCAGTTTCTCTTTGATAAAATGTACATCATCAAAGTTTATACTTCTTTTTGTTACAACAGTTTTATTACAGTTCTGTTGTAAACGAAAGACCCAAAATATTCAGAATATCTGATACATGTAACATATTTATAGATTTGGTATTGTATTAATATACCAATTGTAGTAGGTTGTCTTTAAATAAACCATCAAACAATTGTCGCAGACTGTCTCATTGATTGAATGGGATTGGTCGAGTGTGCTATAGGGTTTTTATAACTTGAAATTCCTAGTAGCGACCCAGATCCTGGTTTTGTGCCTATTGTGTGGCAATAAGTTCACTCCCTTCTCCATATGCAGATGTAAATGCAACTGGTGAAACTTGGGAATGTGCAATTCACTTTTGCCTGCCTCTTCAGGGATTACAGGCGCTATGTTTTTTGTAGTAGTTCTTAAATATGTCTATAATTGCTAAAATTTAACAATTATTTAGAACTATGCTGTCATGATATTAACTGTTTGTTTGTTTCGGATGAGGGCAAAATATTGGCACTGTTCTATTAGTCTATGTTAATTTAATTAATGGATAGTACTCATGATGTGCCATGATAGCACATGTGTGTTATCTAATACTATTGTGAATGTAATATTGTTTTTTTTGTCCCCACAGATGGGCTGGGATAGCGAAGGGTGTTGGTGTGCAGAGAATCATTGGGCGCATTCATATGGTCCAGATGAGGATTGAACAGGACTTCCTCACCACTTCATTCTCTGTCTTGGAAGAACAGCCTATGGATATGTTGCTGGGTCTTGATATGCTGAAAAGGCATCAGGTACTTTACAAATTATGGTAGTCTTATATTATTTTATGTCGTTCTTTAATTATTAAATTTTTATTTGTTAATTTATATGTTATAAAGTGTGTTTTGTTTTCAGAAAATATTTTAAATTAGCTGAACTATAGACTTTATAGTATTATAACCTATTGGCTAGTTTGAATGATTTTATATAATAGGTAATATGATTATAATTTTGTCACAATCACTAGGTTTGGTTAATTTTTATTGTGACGTTTGCTGTCAATGCGCGGTGATGACTATAATGTCTGACATAACATCTGCTGAGAATATTTCTGTAAGTTAGATGTTGTCTACAGTGTAATATCGATCTGAAGAGGAACGTCCTCGTGATCGGTACCACTGGCACTGAGACGCCGTTCCTGCCAGAGTCGGAGCTGCCGGACTGCGCGCGACTCTCCGGCCCCTCCGACGAGGACTTCGCCGCGCAGCTGGCCCGACAGGAAAATCGCGATAAAAATAAAAACACCGGTGCGAATGGAAAAAAGAAGTAACATTTAAATTACGGTTTTGTTTTCAGCGAGAAATAAGCAGTTGCGCAGTTGCCAGCTGCTGTCCAATCTGATCTTCATTTTCCATTTTATTAATTGTTTTCGTGTAAATGTTCATCGGGACGAGGTACTGCTTTATTTTACAGAGTATTTACACAACAGAAACAGTGGTTCCATGTTTTTATACGTTTTCGACTTCGCTTACGTTGCTACAGGGCTCTCGGAGTTTTTGTCCGATTCGTGCAATTATACATGACGCATTTTGAAAATATTGATTTTGTTGATTACATTTTGTAATGTTGTACAAATAATTATGCACAGATATTAACATAATTCCGAAAGTTTTATTATTTTTGTAAGACCTTCTTTGGTCCAACCGAAAATCAAATTAACGCGAATTAGATCTATGTCAATCACATGCAAATATGAAACCGCGAAGGAATCTCATAAAATATACTCATAACTCTATAATATATTGGGCTACTCGCGCCCAGACCGCTTCGGGTAATATGTATATTAACCCTAGATAACTAAACAATATTCGGCAATTCGGCAACTAAATAATATTCGGCAATCTTCCGTGCTTGTACGGCCATATCGGAAGTCAATAAACCACTTCTTTACCATGAAAATGGATGGTGCAGAGTCCCCATAATATTTATCAAGCTTAGCCTTGGTTTGAGTAATGGTTTTTTTCGCAAAAAATAATGCTTAATAAGCACACGAAATTCGCTTTTTTCCATTTTCTTCTCGAAACGCGCGGTAGTCTGTTCTTAACGGCTGCAAAACACAAACGAAATGACGCAGCTTGTGCGAATTTAGACAGGAGTCGAGTGATAGCTGCCTGTTGACAGGAGCAGTGTTGCCATTTCAATTAAGAGGCGGGAAATTCAAAAAGTCACGGACTTATTGACCCGCCCTCGTATTTACATCTACAGTCATAACAAGTATTATTCCATATTTGTTTGGTTCGTTTGGAATATACATCCTGAATGGACTTCTTCCACGAAATCCAACCAGCTGTTCATCTACGGTAATGTAGGACCCTGGTGTATACCACTTTTGAAAATTGTAAATTTGTGTTCGCCATAGTTCACTTATAGCGCAAACTTATCGACCCATCTTCTTACACCTCTTGTTTGCTTGTCATCAAATCTAAGACACTATAAGAAAATTAAATCTTTCAGCGCTCATACAGGGCTTGGCCCATACAAATTAACTCCACATTTAGTACACGAAATTGTGAAATAGCCTTTACATTTGGGAAATTTGCTCCGGATTGACCCACCTACTTTTGGCCAATGTTCAGAACCATCTTTTCTTATGTCTTTTGGAGGTGGTGGAGCTGGAGAACCTTTCTTTTTTGATTGTAATTCTTCTAGGATACTGGTACTAGGACGCCCTCTTTTAGAATCTTATTGGTTCTTTTGTTGCATAGCACAAAGGCTAATTCATTTCTGAATGGGCCCATTGTAAGCTGACTCTTTCTTGAGCATTTTTTTATAAACAATCCAAGAGTTTATTATATCTAGATCAAATAGATGAAAAAAAAATACGCAAATACCACTTTTTACACCAAATTTTTATGTTTTCTGCCCAAAAAGCTATCCATGAGATCTACTCCTCCCATGTGTTTATTGTATTCTTGGAGAATAAACGGGCGAGTAATATAAATTTTGTCCTCTTATTACCTTGTCAAATTTATTGACTTTAGTTGCAGGCAATGCTCCGGCATGAGAAGATAACAGGGTTACTATCTTATTATCTTTCCAAGCTACGCAACTCAAATCTATACCATCATGAATAGAAACTCTTACCTCAAAACTACCTCTGGGCACAGATTTTTTCATGAAATCTTTCTTTTCTGGTAGTTTATTATTTGGTACATTTTCCACTGTGTGAATTCCTGCTTTAGCTAAAAAACTACTAATGGCAAAGAGGTATAAAAATTATCAAAGTATATGATGTGGTTTTGCCTTCTTGGCACTCCCCGAAGCAAACGTACTTCAACATTTCCCGTTCCACCAAGATCTGGTTCATCTAAGAGTTTTTCTGAAGTCTCTTTTCCAGAATATACCTCAAACATGTGGGAATAGCCCATCAAATCACAAAGAACACATAATTTAAAGCCCCATTTATGGGGCTTCTTGGGCAGATACTGTTTTAAAAAGTGCCCTATATTTGTAGAACACATTTGTTCATCCACAGAAAGTCTTTGATCCATTGGCATTGTGGCAAACCTCTCGTTTCGAATTCACATTCACATTTCAAATTATAACACAGGAAAGAACACTCTGATATTCCTTTGAACACTAAACAAACCCATCGGAATTACTGAGTACTTTTATCATAAAATATGAACAGAGAAACGATCTTTTGGATAGGAAACAAAAATATATAAATATAGTCATGTACCACACCTTTGATAAAAAGTTACGTTGTTACTATACTTTCGTCGAACGGACGACGAAATGGCTGTACGTTACTAATACCTGAACGTGTCACCGCGATTAGGTTACGCGTCGCAATTTTTACACTAAATAGGAAGGTAGAAAAAACGTAGTCGGGGGCGGGGGACACGTGTAAGTAATTGAACTCGACTTTTGACGGAATTTGGGTCATCGTGCGGATGAATGTTTAGTAATCTAGGGTTGAATACGAAACAAATAAAAATCGTAAAGCATTGATTATAAAGCAAGGCAGAGGACGTACGGAAAAAACACACCTCGTAATAAACAAGGATATAAAAATGTGTTAAACGCGTGCAGATGAACTATAGAGGTATTATTTGAATTAGTTGAAAAGTCTTTTTTGATTCTACTGATACTCTATTCTGAATAGAACTTCTATTTATTTAAACATAAAGCTTGGGACCACAAACAACATGAACATTAACGTATATTCACAACAATAAATACATATCTTTTAAATTTCCCATTAGTACCATTTTTAATAATTGACGAGACAAGACTGCTCTACTTTAGAAATCGTCGAAAATGGGCAGAATTGTTTTCAAAAGTCCATTTTTATAAGATTAGAATTAATAAAACACAAGTCAAACTTGACACTTAAACAGGTCTTTTATATGTATGTTTTATATGTATATATATATATATATATTGACATCTGGTTTCATTATAAATACATATATTTTTATGTAATAGTAAATGTATTGTTAAAAACAAGTATGCATGATCAAAATTGTTTTGTGCTAAAATAATACTTTTTAGTAAAAAGTACTTGTAAGAAAAAAACAATAAATGTTGCTTTATTTTCATAAGCGTGTATGTCATTGTTTGTATCGATGTAAACATGAACGTGACCGGAACACATGGCTTTTTTAAATTTTTTTTTATGACATGCATGATTAAAGTGTTTTATTTTTATTTTATGTGTTATATTTTATTTTCCTTTTCTGCCTTATTTATTTTTACTATATTATTTGAGTGAAAGTAAGGAACTGCGATTGATCTATATTGATGAATATTATATCGAAGTATACCTACTTAAGTTTCTAAAACGATTTACATCCTGCAAATTTTTTCGGTATTGTAGTTTCATGTGCTAAGGAAAGTGTAATTTTTGATTTGTTTCAAATGGTAAACGAATACTTTTTAAAGTCATAATTGAATAGTAAATTCCTTATTCAGTTCATACTTTTGTTTATGTACAAACAGTACGGTTGCTGAGGTAAGTTACAAAACAATTAGATTTCCACGTAATCACATAGCTATCAGCTACTTGAAAAACATTTTAGAATCGTTTTGTTAAATATTTTTTCTAGAGTACAATCACTTTTTTATACAAAAATTTAAGCCGTTGCTTAAAGTAAATACTTGAATTGAATTTTCCGCTACAATAGTCTGACCGTTGATCCTTGGCATGTTGGAGTTTAGATTAGCGATTTTATTCAAAATTTAATTTTTAATTTAACTCAGGTATTTATGCAGATTGTGCGCACGCGCGGTAGGTAGCAGCTTCTAGCATGTCTACTGTCACACGAGGCCTTCGCTGTGTTCCTGTTAAAATATTACCCGAATATTAGTTACGAAATTTTTCCATTTTTATCGTAAATCACCTATAAGGTCTTGATCACACGATACCTGCGACTGATTATGCCAACACCTGAAGTTTTAACAATTGTATTACATATGAACAGGTGTTTGCAGACGCGCAAAGGTTTTTAATGTGTGAATTAAGTATATATATGATTGGCTTTCAAAGTATTTCAGTCGATGTTTTCCAGTTTATTACATAAATCGACACAACTTTGAATAAAAGATGATTTATCTATTATTATTATTTTTTAATTGCAGGCCATCTTTTCTAAAATGAATTGACCTTGAAGAGTATTTGATTGTTCTTTTCGGTAAACTGTGACTTAGAGCAAATAGATTTCCACGTAAATCACCCGTCGAACCTGACAGGGTGATTTTATTATGGTGATAATTTAATAGTGTTTTTTTTATTAAGTTGATACGCCCAGTCTCTGACAAATCCTTAGATTTAATGAGTGTTTCACAATTCCTTTGATGTAACTGTAAATTAAATTATCTCTAGATGTTAATATCCTCTTTACATATTTTTTTGCTTTCTTTTATTTTATCCTGCAAGTGAAACGTAAACGTGTAGTTATTTTGCAAATAGAAAAGGGAATCGTTGTAAAGCGTGTGTGGTGTATAATTTAGTGATTTTAGTAACAATTAATTTTTACTATATTAAATACTACTTTGAATTTTACTTTGTTCTTATTCATTGAAGAACAATAATGTATTAATTAATCAGATGTATTAACACGAATGATTAATTATTTTTTAATGATTATTAATTTTCAACGATTATAAAAGATATATACAAATAGAAAGATTGTTTGTTACCATACATGCAAATACGAATTCCTTGTCCGTTGTTACATTGAGTAGGTACGTGTGTAAGTATCTTAGTATAGTATTGCATGTGTGTTTATAGCATGGTAAGAAAACATTTTATACATCGGCATTGTGTGTATTTGGAATTCTATTGAATAGCCTTACATATTGTCATTCTATAGAATATCGAATATACAACATGCGCCTAACATATTCGTACGCACTTCTGTCTATTAGGTCTCCAAGTTGAGGTTTATTAAAATATTAAAGGTAATGATGTATTTTTGATGATTCTTTCAAAAATTTTAATTTGAAATTGTTTATAGATACAATTGACATATTTATTTCATAATAATACATATTCATGCTATATTTTATCCGATTTACCAAAATGATTGAACCTCACAGTAAATATAAACGATACTATGTACTATTCAAAATTTCTTTTTCATAATAAAAATATGTTTCAAAGGATATTCCTTTAGCTTTAGCTATCCCTAGCTTAAAAGGTATGTTCATATTAGATTAACAGTTATACTAACATAAAATTATTGACAAACCATATATTTGAAGTAATAGCGAAAACTTTAACGCTAAAATATTTGTAAACATAGTTGAATTCGAGGTTTTATGGCGTTATTCATAAGTATCATCAAAGATAGCATCTTATAAATTACATTGATAAAGAGTGGGTACGACATGTTCTACAACAATATCACAAATCTGCACATGAGACTGACTACAAGACGTGAATGGAGGGTGGAGGAAACGAGAACTGTGTTATATTGATAACAATTTACATAAATGTCGAGCTATAAGTAACAAATAATTCGTAATTTCACCACAACGATGCTCGCGAACAAAATCGGCATGATCGAATTTAGCAGTTGTAACCAGAGTGAAGTGTGCTTAGTAGGAAATATTAACATTTTTAGTGGCTGCAGTCCATTAAACCTCGACTATTTCGCGCCGATCAAAACGATTTAGTAAATCCCACTATCATATCCTACCTTAATCGCTTGATGGTTTCTTAAAAATTTACCCTCTTGCGACAGTAGCGCCACACTAATTTAACGCATTCTGGCGGGCACTTTCTCTTACACAGAAATAGTTCTAACCTCTACCCTCCACAGAAGTGAACAGGATACTACGACGCTTTAATTCGACGCACACGCTTTAGAACATATTGTATCCGATGCTGAATGTTCACGTTTTTCGTCGGTCAGATCTTTTACTGTAGCGTCGTACAATTGCCTGTGCAAGTGGGTTTGCCCTTCAACCGCTTGGTGATATTTACATAACTAGGCAGTTTTCAGTGTATCAGTATGTTTGCGAAAAGTTAAAGCAGTTGACCACGGCATAGTCAGTAAAACAAAATCCCTGAAATATTAACATTTAATTTATCTACATTATAATGGCAGCAGATATGTGCGTAACCATCTCTTATGTATAGGTTCGTTACTTAACAATTAAAACTTAACTGAATGGAGACAAATGTTTTTTAAAACGTATTATTTATTACCTAATAAACAATTGGATTGCAATTATAGGCATTCAGGTTGATAACGTTATTTGTCCACACAACGCTATTGGAATCTTTTGGATGTGAAACTGCGGTCACGTGCATGCGCATTTATCCACCTAAGCGTTGGCGTGCACAAAGAACCTGAACAAATCGTACTTACCGATACCAATCGTATTATCGTTAGTACCAATTTGCTTCCTTTTCATATTAACGAAATAATTACTCACAAAAACAGAATTATACCACAATATTTTTCAAAAATTATTATTATATCTTTCTATAGTCAATAATTCTGTATTTAAAATAGTTTATAATTTTTTCTTAACATATGTTTACATATGGCACGATTTTTTTATCGTGGTATACTAGTATGCTCTCAAAAGGAACGTTTTTACCTTTATGTATGCACCTAATTGCTTGTAATTATGCGATTGTAGGAGAATTATACATTCTGCTGCACTTAATGAATTATTAAATCAATAATTGCTTAGTCAATGAAACAGTTGCTCGCTTATCATAGCTATACAATTCAGTTGAAATACATACGCTTTTAAATACATTGTCTAGCGGTTAGAGGGTTACCAATTAAATGCTTGATGTTACATGCGGCTCCTTTTACACAGTCTCTACATACATTATTTTATCTTACTACCTTTTAATGCAATGCATACTGCAATTTATAATATATCACGTCAAATTTTCATTTAAAAAATCTACATAATATTGCTCTCCTAAGCTTTATGCATTTAGCACTTTTTATTAGTTCCCAATGACGTTGACATATGGGAATCAAAGCATTACTTTTTAACTCATCTATTTTTCACAAACTAAAGTGAAGGCGATCTTGCAGTTGTTTCAGATCGATAGCGTTTGTTTCAGATGATTTTACATTTAAGAACAAATTTCACAGTTATAAGTTTAAAAGTTCATTATCCTTCTCATACTGAAGTGTCGCCGTATCCAACGAGCGGAATGATGATGACGGTCGATAATAAACCTACAATAAAACAAAACGGTACCTGGCAGCTTGTCACTATCAGATTAATGGATGGATACATTTACAACTAACAAATAAACATTTATAACAAGATTATTGTCACGACCGTCCCGTGTCGTTTTGACATGATGTCTGATTTAGTTATGGAAGATAGAGGTAAGGAGGACCATCTCCATAGAGATATTGTGTAGCCTCATTTGCTTTCTCTTTTTTTCGATGGACACATTTTAGGCTGGCTCCCCTAATCTACGTATAACATACGTATGATCGTCATTGTGTATGTAAAAGTGTCCATCAAAGCACGTGTAAGGATGGCGCTACGATACCATGGGTAAAATTTTAAAGAAACACTTAACGAAAAACACTTAAGCGATACGTAAAAAATGTGTCTATTACAACAAATATCGAAACACTACTTGCATGAAATAGTAAGAAGTAATGGTCATGGAAAGATTTTAATTTTTGAATTCGGCACACTTCCCTCACTGTACAACAGCTACATTCATATCATAGTTTTTCATACGCCAGCGCTATTCTGGAAGGTGCTAGAAACTCTATTTTTAGTGTACCGCAAGACACTTTCAAGTTCTCCAATTCAGACGGTCCTCCTTACCTCCACTCTCCATAGATTTAGTGTAAGGGATAAACGGCCGCTTAGAGTAGGTAATCTGTGGATCCGTTATTTAAGTTATTAGAGACATAGAGACGGAAGCGAAGGCGGAGCCATAGTATAGGTATAGCAAGGCACATTACGTTAAATTACAATAAATATCGTCGTCAAATATATTAACAGACAAATTCAAGTCAATAAGTAATATAGCTACACTCTGATAATATGCTATAATATTTTATATTGTAGCACAGTATATTAATAAATAGTATAGCTCCGCCTTTGACAACCTCATATTTGTCCTTTTGAACATATTTACCTTTACCTTTAACCTTTACCATCGAGGTACATCAATTTTTTTATCTTATTGATGCTTTTTTTATCTTATTTAATTTTCCTTTCACCGACAGTGCAGTTAGCCTACAGGAAGGTATAGAGGTAGGTATAGGAAGGTATGCTGACAAAATCTTCATTTTTGTTTGCTTACAATTTAAATCTCAAGTTACCGTGTACCTAATAGGTAAAACTTTCATAACATCTTATTAAAATCGCGTGGTAACTCCGTCGTTTAAAAATATAATCACTAACTTCTATGTATAATGAAATATTCTAGCAGTTGCTTCTGTCAATTGACAATATATGTGCAAACAGTGTACCTAAATGTTACAAATCTTGTACGCTTAGACAAGTACGAGTACTTACAACCTGCCACGCCGCCTACCATGCACGAATTATACAGCATTTACGAGGTTGTTTATATATTTAGATAGAACAAAAAATCTATATATAATTTTCAGCTGATTGCTTACGGTTTTTCAATATGCCACTAAGCTGAACGAAAAATGTATTTTAATATGATGTGTACAATCGTCTACGTATACACATTAAAAGTATATCCCCAAATAAAATGGTTAGCTCATAGGAGCGAAGTAGCAAAAAAAGGGAAAGGGTCGCAACCGACCACAGTCCGGGGGCGGTTGTGGTAGAACTTAGGGGCGGTCGTGACAGGTTCAAAAAGACTCTAAAACGATCTGAAATCACATTTACTGCAAGTTATATCTAACATAACACAATGTAATCATCTTTTAAAAAGAGATCACTACTTTTTAACAAAAGAAATAAAATCTGGAAAGACCTCAATCACTTACAACTAATAAGACACTAAAGCAGCTATTATTATTATGTCTTCATTTACAATCAGTCAATAATTTAACTGAACAATAATTCTAATTATCCTTTACAAGAAACAAGCTCTGCCCGCGACATCGTCCGCGTGGAATTTAACAAAAAAGTAAATGTTCAGTTCGCAGATTTTAGTAATTTACGCGGTAGATACTGGACAGTACTTGACATTGCAACATTACTTTATCTTACAATTCTAAAATTCTGCAACGTAACATCACGCCTGTAATCTCCGAAGGGGTAGGCGGAGGAGTTTAGTACACTTCCACGTTTCACCACTTAGGTAAATTTTAGTCCCACAATAGAATAGGTGGTGAGTCTATTGCCATACACCGGGCACAATTCCAGACTCCGAGTCATTACTAGAAA
>DWME01004046.1:0-16994 GCA_018244795.1 Parelbella ahira ahira
GCATAATTGCTAAAACGTGGGAATGATACATTCCTCTACCTACCTCTTGCCGAAATACATACTTGATGTTGTAACACTGTATATATCGATGATCAGACTTTTCGCAAATTAATCGTTAAAGTACAATTAAATTTAACGTCAGTGAGTTGCTCATTTGGCATATTAAAACTGTTTGGTTCGCGTCGCGGCGATTAACCAATGTTTATTCATTCGTTAATAGCCCCATTGTGGCTCACTTTAATTGAAATACAATTCAGCTATCAATTTCGAATAATAACTGTGGTACTCTATAATGTATATTTACGCCAAGACTCGCTACCATTCCGTGGGACGTAAGTAACTGGTAAAACGTGGGACTATACTATACTCGGCTACCCACCTAATCGAGGATTACAGACGTGATGTTACGTTATATTTATGCCAGTTTCGGAGATTTTCGTATCCCCATTAGCTAGTATGTAGCTTATTTCAGATACGTCAAAACAAACCGGCAGATGCGACGAAAAGAATGATGAAAGAAGAAACAGCACATCAGGCCTGCAAGAATAGAGATATTTAGCACTCAACATACCCAGTAAAGTGGCTTGACGATGTAATAAAAATAACCTTGCATTCAAATCCAAAAAAAACTTAACATCACGTCTGTAATCCCCGAAGGAGTAGGCCGAGGAGTGGGTAATACTCCCACGATTCTCCAGTTACGTTTAAGTCCCATGGAATAGGTTGTGAGCCTATTGCTATACACCGGGCACAGATCCAGACTAAGAGTCACCAGGACCTCCCGATCAACAGTCGCGCTTGCAACCTCTCGACCAACAAAGCAGTTAACGAGGCGCTTATAACGGAGAACTTTTATGACTTCAATTGTACCAAATCTTACTCTCTTACGAGTGCGCAATATTCTTAAAATGAGATACAATGATTAATCTTTACAATTTTTTTTTTTCAATAATATTAACTTTTTGACATTAGTTTCACGCTCATGCACATGTTAACATTTTGACAATAAAAAAAGTAAATTAATAAAAGAAGCCTTCAACAAAATGTCCGTGCGTAATATATAATATTATTATGTACACATTAAAACGGCTTCAATACTACTCATATCGCCATTTCCAAAACGCCACTGGATTTTCATTTTGTCGATCACCGATTGGTTTTACGAGGACCGATTAATTCAATGAATGAAAACCCGAATGAATTTCGATTTATCATTCGTTCAATTGCAGCACTATACCTACGTAATAATCGGGCAACATTTATATGTATGTCAGTGATAGTATTACCATATTTAATATAATTAATTTCGGGACAAGTACGTTAAAAAGTAAACTAAATCTTTTACTACTGTCATTAAAAACCAATACCAAATACTTTATTGTATACAATACAAAACGAAATGCAAAGTACAAAAATATCAAAATTCGGTAAAAACAAAAAGCAGTCTTATTGCTAGACGAACGATCTCTTTCAAATAACCTTTAATGGAAATAAGTTATTTTTATAATCCCATTGTGACATGCGCTGTTTGCAGTGCTAGACACGGTACTCCTCGCAAAATGAGAAAACTATAGAGAATGTTCAATATCACCCAGGATTGATTGTGACAATAGAAAATGCCACTAAGCATTAATAAAGCCGTTTTAGAACCACTAAATCGAAGGGTCAGCTTCATGTTTCTATAGCTTCATTGATTGTTGTCTTAAAATGATTATAAAATACTGCCAGCTCATTATAAATATAACCATCTCGCTACAAAACGTTGAGGTATGCAATCGTCTATTATAGGTATAGTAAGATACGATTAGCAAAATAATTCTTACGACGACCTCTCTAAAATTAGAACATTTCTCTCTTACTCAACTAACTTTTGTCTTATCATATCTTGAGAACATCTATTTACACTACACCATACATGTCATAATTTACACTCCCAAAAACACCCCCAGTAACATCACAAAATAATATTATCCCTTAACAAAGCAACATGGTATATTCCTTAAAGACCCAAATTTATAACCAGGTCCTAAGTTATAGTCTACATTTAGGAGCTCAAAGCCTCGGATCAAAAGCACAAAAACACGAAAATTAATAACCAACACAACTATATCTAAGTACGCACTTATACCGACAATTTGTAACAATCCCCAGACATTGTACGAAACGACAAGTGCTTAATGTTAGCGCAACGCAACCCGTGATATATCGTGTATTGTGAACAAAAATACAAAGGAGAAGTACAGTCGCGATAAAAATATCAATTGAAGTTTTTGTGATGTACAATGACCGCAAAAAACTTTAATGATAGCTTTTGTTACGTTATAGAAATATGACAAAAAATTCCCTATAAAAAAAACGTACAATGAAAACTACAGTTTTTGTCGCTCTATGATATTTTTCATACATAAAGTTATTTCATATAGAACAAAGTTTTTGTTCTGAAAAATACAAGACAACTAAATCGAATAGTAACATTTCACAAAAATCCCTAAAAATATGGCTATTTAATGACATTAACATTCAAAAGTAACTGGACATTGCATACCTCAACTGGCCATTTCATGGCCTTTTAAAACTCAACATTGTATTAAAACAACGATTGATTTAGAAATTTCTTTATATAATGTTATTGTAACTTGAGTTCTTTCCTATTACAGAAAAGTTTTAAATGTCCCTTTTTTTCACGATAATATGTTTCATCCTCTCCATATTTTATGTCATCATTGTCCCTTTTATCGTTCCACTGTTGGTTACGTTTCTCTTATCAGTGTAAGAAGGGTTTAGGCCACATTTTGCTACGTAGGTATATATAACAGATACAACCTTTTAGCTATTTAAGGTCACAAGGTCTGAATCTTTCCGAAAGGGAGTTGGCGAAATCTTTAATAACAACGTACCTTCCAAATATTACTCGTTCTTCGTTCACGCGTTCATAGTTCACGCGTTTGTCAAGTATGTATAAAACCCAATGTTTATTGAGATTCCATTTTTGAATAATTCTAGAAACAATTTTTGATTTACATTTTTTTCCTTTCATTTTTTACTTGTATAGGTTAGTAACGTCCTGCGTAAAGCGATAGTGCTTCCGTCTAGGCGACAATATTGCCGACTAGGCGAGCTGTCATTTGTGGAATTAGAATATTGTCCGGCTACCCACATTACTGGACGCCCAAATGGGTTGCTAGTTCAATATAAAGCAAGTATCAAATGTCATGAATGCGGAGTTTATTCACATCCACATTGTCATACAATTATTATATGTAAATAAATGTTCTTAGTTTTAAAGATTTCTTATCATATTTTATGGGGCTACTCTTTTCTTCGTGGTGTAACGTAATACTTTTCACTCCAAATCTCTTGGACTTTCCAAGAGGGTTATATGCTCAGCTGTGGACGTCAAAATCGTTGCAGTCTATGTTCGAAATAATAAAAATGAAACAATAAAACAAACTAAAGCACAAAGAAAACAATACATCTATCAAAAACTTAACATACTCTTCTAGGCACAAAATTAGCTTATACAATTATAACTTTTGCTCTTATCTCAATAAAAACGTGTAGATAAACAAGATAACCAAACCAATCGTCCTACAAATAGAATAGTACAATAGCCCGCCTCGTTGTCCACAAGTTAGAGCTTACACGCTCATTCAGAACTGAATACAATACTGCCTCTGGACAGAATTGCGGTGAAAGGGATAACTCACACGTACAATTACGTCACAGAGGAGACATACGATATCCAGAAAACATTCAGTCCTCAAAATATAACTAATATCAATTGCAATTGTAAAGTATTTACTTTAGGTATTTTAAATACAAAATTTACATTCATATAACATTTGAATCTATGCTTTTCATTATGCGGCATCGTGGCCGAACGCCATCCTATAATGTTTAAAAAAATAAAATTTGCTATAAGACATACATCATTATTCAACCTTCAACGATTTTGCCGACTGATTCTTTGGTAAGCTTCTTAACCAGAAGAAGAACCCGTGTCAAATAGAGGAACGAAAACATTACCTACGATACATACATATATGACGATCTATATGACGTAAACAATCCTAAACATAATGAATATTTTGCGTACATACATTGACCTTCATCATCGTTATCATCATCATCATCATATAATTTTATCGTTCACTGCTGTAAAAGGTTCTCCATATACAATGAGACCAGTTAAACCATATTCTACCACATTCGCTAACGTCCATAAGAAAAATACCTTTATTATTTTAAGATGTCCTCATTTTCAATAGTGACCATTAAATGGCATTTACCATTGGTCAAATCACATCATGATCGATACCAGCTTTAGTCCACCACAGAACAATGCATTGAGCCTCGCTATGTTCTTGTTACCAATCGCGTGCTCAATTTACACCGAATGCAATATGACATTGTTACTTCAGCTGTAAGTTCTAACCGTACAAGACAGGCAACTGCAGATTTAAAATGTAACTCACACGTACAATATTGGCAACTGCAGATGTAATATGTAACTCATACGTACAATATTGGCAACTGCAGATAAATATGTAACTCACACGTACAAGATTGGCAACTGCAGTTGTAAACTCCAACTTATTCGTACATTTTTTTTATAATAAGAGAATAATGTACGAAGCAATTCTAATACTAAAGAACGTTTAAAGCGCCGCAATTTTTTTAAATAATTGAGATTTGAATCGTTAACTATGTGTTTTCAACTGCTTAGATGTAATTAACATTTAGTTATGTTAATTAGAATGATAAATATTGCTGTGCTTATAAACATAAATAAACGATTAGAAGTTAGAAGAAGGAAACATTTACAAAGATTTACAAAGACTTACCCACATTGGCGTGTACATACAATTTAATAAAATAAAACGAATAAAATCAACTAAAATTTTTAATTTAAGCTCGAATAGAGACGCATTTAAGATTTATTTTAATATATTTCCAACAACATGACACCGTGCGCGTATTTTCCCGAAGGGGTGGGCGGAGAAATCTCGTACCTACTGCAAAGAATCGCCAACTATATTTTATGTCGTATTCAATACTGGGTGAGCCTACCGCCATTCAGCAAGCACAAATCCAGACTCCGACCTACATGCCCGCTGGGAATTTCAAGTTATATTTCAAACAGATACGCAAAAATATTTTTTTCCGAGATAACATTAATCGCCGGCCCGCTGGAGACCACAATATGTCAGTGTCATGCGCAGGCTCGTTCACGCCCCAACTACGAAAAATAATATTTTTCTAACGCTACACCAACTGTGACAGGGTTGCCACTAATGCCCTTACTTAACGCTTATTTTTCACAATAATTATAAGGTCAGATGTCTTTGTAACCAGCCTGTATATGTAAGTATATGAAGAGTAATGACCGCAAGTGAAGCACTTCAGGTTTGTAAAGACAGAGATGATGGAAACTAGGTGCTCTCAACCTACACTGTAAGAAACCTAGCGTGATAACATAGTAATATTAATAACAACAATAAAATATTTTATACGAAAAAAGTTTTTGATAATTTTATTTAAAAATATATATTTAGAACTGAGGTAATAACAAGACTTGATTTATGGCAGGCCACAATACGTCAGTGTCGGAAACAGAATCAGGTTCACGCTTGAACAGTTACGAGGTCTCTCCCTAGGACCTTTTTATTTCACGGGATAAGGCAAAAGCAACCTTTTAACAGTTAAAAAATATTTATCAAAGTTTTGGTCTCCACCGTTGTCACTAAAATGTTTTTAAGATTATTAAATGTTTATTGAAAATCTCAGTTGTAGCTCGGAGTCTGGATTTGTGCCCGGTGTATGATGGTAATAGACCCATCGTCTATTCCACCGTATGTACCACATTCCTCTGCCTGCTATTTTAGGCTTTCCAGACGTTTTGACACGTTATGTTGATGTCACGTATATTTAATGGTATAGAAATAAGCCTGCCTCTCCGAGGCTCCTAAGCTAAAATTACCGCCAAAAGGAAACTAGCACATTGTAAAATTCTCCATAATGTAAAAATAAAGAAGTGAATATAGGGCAAATAAAACAATCAAGGGTGTCTAAGGCACGCTATCCGATGTAACATTTCAGTATAAACAAAGCCATAAAGAATAAAAGCTGGATGGTTTAAAGCTTAGTCCCGGGTCTGCCATTCGATTTCTATTATCTCCCTCTGGCTTTACGCACGTAATTATAACCGTTTCGAAGGCATTTCACTCGCTGTTACGGTGAAGTAAAATTTCGTGAGGAAATCTACACTCCTCAAGGGTTCTCCACAATTTTCTCCTAAACTTATCAATGTCCTTCAATTATGCCAATGTCATCACATGCGTAACTTAGTAATAAATCAAACGTCATTACCACGCGAAATGGAATGAATTGGAAAATGGAAAAAATTTGGAATCATAATAGAAATGAGATTTCAATCGAAATCATTAAGGACACTGAGCAAGTCTCGTAAAACGCAGACTCTTGAGAAATTTTGCGAATCTGTGGAGTGATGCAAACGTTATCCAATCATTGGCTTGTATGTGGATGTAAGCTAAAATAAACCTTATGACGTTGGGTGTAAGCATAAATTTCAATAGCAGGAGACTTCTCACTCCAGACAATGCGGAAATCATAAGTCTACGCTAGACGTAACATGGAAAACGGGTTATCGTAAAAGGAGCGAAAGAGAGAGGTATATGGAAAGCTTGTCTAGGTTGTCCTACGGGAACATAAGGAAGGGATAGGCAATGCACCACTATTCAGGTTCGATAACGAGTCCCGGGACGCAGGGCCACACTGCGCAAGCGTGGTCTGTAATCCTTTTCATCAGGCGATTTTAATACAGTCTGATTCTACCATCCGGAAGAGTAATAGACGCAGACAAGAGCAAGATTTGGCTGTTCACTGCCGACCGCTAACTGTTTCCTATCATTTTCATTATTATTGCATCATCACGCCAGGTTTTTTTATGAAGTAGGAAGAAACCAGCGATTTAGAAATACCGCCATTCTTATACCTAACCCTTTCATTCTTTTTGTATATTCGTGAGTCGATTTCCGCACGCCGCGCGCCGGTTCCGGAAACTTGACTTAGCCAATATCTGACCGATAGGTTTTAAAAACCAATAATAATTACATTGGTGTAATGGACACCGGATGGAGTTATAATTATATAGGTCAATAAAAAGAATGCGTCCTAATCCTAAAGTTGTCGAATGTACTATAACTTCCTGACTTTAAATATCTGTAACCAACACTGAAACGAAACCCAATGTAATTTTTATAACAAAACCCATAACATAGAACAATATTAAACTAACAAGCCTCGTTCTTCCACAGCACGGCAACGCCACAACTTCCAGCGAGACATCTGTTGGTACGAACACGGCGACGGCGCCCACGGCGGGGCCCAGCAAGGCGCCGCCGCCCGCCGCCAAGTTCCGCCACGGGCTGCTGCAACTCATGATCCACACGATAGACCCAATGCACGACGGTGAGTTAGGTACGCACCGCTTCGCTTCTATTATTTCTTACTTATATAAGCCGCGTTGAAAATGTTATGCGAAAGGCCGATATACATCATGAAATACACATATTTATCTATATATATCATCGTCTGTAGTTACTGAATCTATAAGCTAAAGAATCGGAAAGTCATTTTGTTTTTTCTATTTGTCTTGTTTTTGTTTTCTTGTCTCGTTTACTATTACATATCTGTTATAAATAAACAAATTAAAAACAATATCCACTCAAAAAAGGAATCTTTAAAACCAATCATTAAAAAATAGGGTACCTATAGCGCTCATTGGAGTGGCCTATGTCCAGAAGCAGGCTGAAATAAGCTTGTGATGATGATCAAAAGTCTTACCAAGCATTTAATCAGTTTGCTTTTCGTGGTTTTGGTATAAATTTTTGATATTTTTATTATTCCTATTTAATTTTTTTTTTATTATTTTAGTTTACAATTTCTTTATTTCTTAAATTATTTCCAGTATTACAAGAAATTTGTTCAATTTTTTTTCATAGCTACTCCTGCGATGCGTTATTTTATTTTCCTTTATTATAATGCTATTGCATTTCGTATATTATGCTGTAATTAATATTATATACCTATATACATATGTATATCATGTCTTTTCGCATAACCTTTTTAACGTACAATAGATATCTAACCGAGTTATTGATTAAAGAATTAAGTGTTAAAAATATCTTCTAATTAGGCACTTCAAGCACAATGTGTTATTCCGTCTAACAATGAAATTAGTTTGAATTCATACTTTTTAATCAATAACTTGCTATTAAACTGTCTTTTCGCTTCAGTCTCTTTGTACACTGTTTAATTTTTTTTTAACTTTAATCTTATGTAAGCGCCAAGAAAATTTTTTTCACGCCAAGATTACAAGCGTCTCACATTTCGTGTCTAAATATTACACACTGTGTATATTTATTATAATTACGTGATTATTTAATGCAATTATAATTCCGCTAATGATTTTAAAAACGGTCTTAAAATTTTAATTTTATATTATGTTCATGTAATTTACATGATCATGATTGTGAGCTTTCTCTCTGAATATAATATGCTAAGCAATTCCGTGAAAATGCACTATTTTATACGCAGTTTTACGAATATAACTTTAACACCAATTATCACAGATCTCAATATAAATGTGCTTTAATATACAGGCTGTAATGCATTACATACAAAATACATTTAACACGAAGTATGTATACGTATTATCACAAGTACTTATACAATATTGCACTCAGATAATTTAAACTTTAAGAAAATGCTTTCAATTCATCTGTATTTTGCACCGTATTTATGTGTGTCGCCTTTATATGCCAAGTATGGAGCTTGTAAGCCAAGTTTATATGTAAAATTTGCTTAATATATTCTTTTTACCTACTTTGAGTTTTCAAAATTAGGTTAAGCCAGTTTTATAGAATTTTTCGCTACATTCTTAGCTTATCTATTTTTATCTTATCTTTATAATCAATATTCCAAAGAATCTTTTTTCATTTTTTTTTAACATTTGCAGCTAATGCAAGTTGTTATTCTTTTTAAAAAGGTTTTTGTATCTCTTTTTACTTATTAAAACGCTTAATTAGTTAATTGTTTTTAAATATAAACAATATTTTAATTAATGGTTAAATTACATATATTTTATTTTGTTATAATTTTTTTTTAATATAACAGCTCCTTTGAACTTATCAATATGTTTACCCAATAAAATTTTAAAACACAACGTGTATTAATAACTTCTTGAAAAAATAAAGAAAAGCTTTCCTCAGACCAAATACCTTCTACTTATTAATCAAACTTCCAGTCAAATATTAAACATGTTAAATTAGTTAATGCCCATGTAAGGGTTGAAAGTGATCCCTTGACATATAAAATCGATACAGGATATCAACTAGTTGAACAAGTGCGTTAGGATTACGTTTTCCTACCCCTCTCCAATCACCCCCTGAGGGATATAGTTGAGTCCCGTCCGCGATCCCTTTTCCGTTAAGGGCCCAAGGAAGGACATATGCCGTAATACACATCGCAACTTATTACATGGTAGCACCATAGGGATAGTTGATTGATGCCGTCAAGAAAAACTAAGTTTTTCACGGAAATACTAATAAGATAAAACGTAACACGCCCACAAATCCTGAAGAGGTAGGCAGAAGGGTGTAGTGCACTCTCACGTTTTACCAGTTATGTGTACGTCCCACTGTGGAATAGATAGTGAATCCACTGCCACGCCTATAAGTTACTTGGAGCGTATGTTTTTTATAAATTTATGTTTGATAGTTTCGATCTATGATGATATAATGGTACAATGAATGATGAATAAAATAATATAATTATTCCGTTGCATGTTTTAAATTATATCCGTTTGTGGTTACAAGTTATTTTTTGTCCGTAGTCAAATAAAATTTAGAAAGTCCAGCTATTTAATTTTTTTGTATATAAATGTAAAAAAACGTAACATAACGCCTGTAATCAACGAAGAAGTAAGCAGAGGAATGTACTACACCCCCCCTTTCACCATTAAGGTTTAAATTCCATGGATTTGGTGAAATTTTTTATATGTGATTGGTTATAGGATGTTCATTCTTATATTCATCATCATCATAATTTATCACAGTTCATCATTTATAGGATTCCTTCAGCGGGACTCATGTTTACTTGTGAGCTGGTTCAAAGTAAATGAAATGATATATTTTTGTTATCACAGTTCGTTCATTGATATTTCAATTCATTAAAATCACACATGAACATCAAATTTAATTAAGCAATTTCTTTTATATCTAGATATTTTAAAAACATAATATCTTTAGATCCACCGGCGTGACAGTCAGGTTCACTATCCACTGCTCCAACGATCCAGTGTATAGACAGTTACGGACTATCTATTGTTATCGATCGATTCCAGAAGTCATCTCTCCAATTCGACAGAACGAAGAGAGAAGAGAACAGACGACAAGTGTTCTCGGGTTTTAGTAACATAAAGTACTAAATTTTCATATGAATTGTGTACTTTTGTTTACTAATACTCGTGTGCGCTATATCTTCGAAGAGTTTGAAACAGAAGATACAAGAAGAAAGTACTGGTGAAGAAGATTTATCACTTTTAGATAATTGTAGGCAGAATGCCGCACACTCCACGTTTTACTCGTCTCATTTATATCCTAACGTGGAACATAGAGTGGCCCTATCGCCATACCCCAGACACAAATTCAGACTCCCAGCTACTACTAGAAATTTAGAGCTAGGAAAACCCAATGGTAGCCGACCCGGGATCGAACCTAGCATCTCCCGCTCGATAATCACACTTGCAACCATTCGACCAACAAGGCATTCAAGTAGATCGGCAACTATGCCTTTATGTTCA
This sequence comes from Parelbella ahira ahira, assembly GCA_018244795.1. Lineage (NCBI taxonomy): Eukaryota > Metazoa > Arthropoda > Insecta > Lepidoptera > Hesperiidae > Parelbella > Parelbella ahira. Next base: position 10,886 of record DWME01004046.1, read on the forward strand.
AAAAAACAAATTACTGAACCGATATTGATACAAGATATATTATTGTAGAAAAGAATGCGTGACTGTGCACACTCTAATCACTTAGAAGTAGATATTCGCAAAGAGAAACACCGACAAAGCCAAAGGAAAATATCCGACAGACTGAAACACACAGCTTTGTCTAAAATCTCTCAAAGCCAAGCCATTTCTACGTCGGAACATGAAAAAGGTATTTTTGGAATGTTGCAATGTATATACATACGTCTATTCTAGTATGACCTGCTGTGTGTGTTTCGATTAGCCTGTTGGTATCGTAGTTAGTGAACCTGTCTGTTGAGTCGGAGATCGTAGGTTCGATTGCTACCCAAGTCAATCTTGTAAATACCACAGGTATTCACTGTATCTAAGTGTTAAAAACCTTATCAAGGTATATTAAAATATGGACCCACATGTAGTTCATCAGCTCTTTGGATGTTCTGTATACTAAAAACATAACGTAACATCACGCCTGTAATCCCCGAAGTGGTAGCCAGAAGAGTGCGGAACACTCGCACGTTTCACCAGTTACGTTTACGCCCCATGGAATAGGTAGTGAGCCTATTGCCATACGTCGGGCACAACCTCAGACTCCGAGTCACTTCTAGAAATTCTGAAATAGAAAAATCCAATAGTACCAGACCCGGAATTTGAATATAAGTCCGATCGATCGATGGTCGACCAACGAGGCAGTCAATAAATCAATAAATTGGCTATTAGGTACTATAAATACAGGTGAACAATTGTTACCTATTACATAAACTTAATGTCATATCTGTAAGGAAATTTGGCACGCGATTCTCTCAGCGCACCCCTTAAAGGACCTGGTGTATTGACAATAAAAATCGTATATCATATTGTCTAATTGATCATTAAATAGAGATGTGGCATGAAACTTTCTATATATGTACATCTATTCATATGTTATGTCCATTAACAGACACACTTTTTTGAATGAAACGAGATATTTCATGTCGTGTTGTGTCGGAAACCACGAGATTTACGGACTTGATAGTCCCGAGGGAGACATGAAAGTAATCCCGGCTGGACTATCGGGTGCTTTCCAACTTTCGGGATTTTTTCGTTATATATTTTCGTCTTTTTCGCTACAATTCGCTTTTTTATCGAACGTTTTATACTTGAAGAAAAACTATATTGGTAACCGCTTGTAACTATTAAATTACATATAAAATAAATGTGCGTGTAATACATAATATGCCATGTAAAATACATTAAATATCAACGTATAAATGTGTACGTAATTATGTTAATCGAACCCGGGACCTTACAGTACGATACTTTACCAATAACCATTACATCGAATGTGACATCCATTCCCATTACTAATGAAACATGTCCAAAAACAATATTGACAAACAAACAATATGTATAGTCGGCAAATACAATTTTTTTTGTTTTTAGTTATAAAGGTTATGACGGTACAGATATGATTTTTTTACTTCACGCCTGTATTCACCGAAAAGGGTTAGGCAGAGTGTAGTGTACACACACGATCCCCACTACGTCCCACTATGAAAAAGGATAAACCTATTGCCGAGCGTCTACTAGAAATTCCATGATATGAAAATCCTATTGCCTCCGATCGAACCCAGGACTTCTCGATCAGCACTTACAACAATTCGACCAGCAAGGCAGTCAATTCCGTGGCTATTATAAAACGAGAGACATTAATGTTAAAAAAATGCTATTTAAAAAAAATGGTGGAGACAAAAGAAATCTCTTTAGAGGCAGCGGGGTGCAAATCTACGCTCTCGTGACCTTGGCCGACAGAGACTCATTCCGCTAATGTGCGCCGCTCGACATCTGCGGCGATGTTTTTGATCACACTTTTATCTTTTATGCGAACTAACAGCCACGCTTCAATGCTATCGAATATCGCAAATAGATGATTGTCACGCAAATATTTGTCCTGCTTGGATATCGTACCAGTCCTATTCAGGATGAGTACTATTGATACAATAGCTTCAACACAGGATAATTACAATTAATCGTACCAGTACAATTCATGGAAAGGATAGAGACAACACGGGTATAATTCTTTAACCAGTAACATATTTGTTCCCTTTTCGTTCTCTTCTTGTTCCTCATGCTGCTGCCTTTCTTGTTCCCTTCTTTGTTCTTGATTTATCCAATTGTTGGGCACAGTTGCCTACATTGTTGTTCTTATCGTTAACTTTTCATGTCTACCACAATACTGCGGTTATGAACGTCAAATTATAAACTGAAATTAGTATATTAAGAGGTACCAAATGCGATTATTATGTAAAGCTAATCTCTAGCCTTACTTTAAGAATCTTACATACAAATTTTATTGCGTATTAAAAAAAATCTCCACTCTTTTTCAACACTGGCAACACTAAGATATTATGATAATCCAACATTTTCTTCCTTCATTACACATAATTATAATATTTCCATGCGGATGATACAATCAGAATCTTATAATCAAATTTGGAACTCCGATTTGAAATTACGGTTACTTGTAACAGCTTTTTTAACCCTAACAGCAACCGGTCAGGGTTACTTAAACAACCACTTTTTATTATAGTGTAACAAAAGTTGTGTCGTAACAAAAATCATTATTTTAAATACCTATTCTTACGGGAGTCAGAAGTTTTTCAAATCACTATTCATCAGGTCATCAGGTCTGTCAGGATAAGAGATTTGGCATTAGACTCTCAATGCCTACCTCGTAAATTATGTGGCGTAATTATACCATAATAATAATAATCGTAATCGAAAAAAAGGAAAAAACCCATGGATCAAACTCAAACAAACACAAACTAATGAGCTCAGAACCACTTTGAACCCAAGTTAAACCCGCTCAAAGTTGTAAACTCAAAGCGATAACAAGTTCCATAGTTATCTAACGCGGAGTAACCATGCTCTTCAACAATTAGTTTTTGTTCATAACTAGTTGGAAACTGGTTGTTGCTCACGAGATGTCTAGTTCGCGTAAATTGAGTTGAGTTGAGACCTGTTTAACTTAATATTGTTTCGCGGCTTGGCACGGACCTCTCCTCAAGTCGGGGAGATTATTCTGTAATGGGAGATGAGCGAGATTATTCTGGAGATTAAATATGAAACGAAAAATGTTGCATTCATTCCAATAACGTTTTTTATTTTATTTTTAACTTCACTCAATAAACAGCGAAATGGATGTCATGGTAAGACAGTTCAGTACAATATAGTGCTGAGTATTTTAATGAGTATCTTGCTGAGTAACTTGTTCGAGTACCTTTATAAATATATTTCTGAATATCATGCTGATTATTTCGCTAAGTATTTTATTATGTATTTCATTATTATGTGCTTAGATATATATGTGATGTATGTAAGAATTTCGTTGTTCTATGTACACCAACATTATTTTATCTTTCTCTTTATAATCTGTTTCCTGGTGAAACGTGGGGGTGTACTACACTTCTGTGCTGTACCTTCGGGGAGTACAGGCGTGATGCTACGTTACGTTTTTGTAAGCAATAGAAGGATATCTAGAAGTATCTATCTATCTACTCCATAAATCTACCTACATATTTACTAAAGCTATGAACAGTGAGAAAAAATACTATTTTGCAATTTCACCATTTTGTTACTTCAACAATACTGGTCGTGAAACGCGGTGCAGTAATTTTGAGGTCTTTGTCAATTTGTACGTCTTTTTGTAGCTGCCGACAAATAATATGAATTTTTCAGCATTCTAAATCGGTTGTAATTTTTTATTGAATCTCTGAACGTGTGGTGACCGTGCTTAGTTATTTAACAAGAAATATATAGCTACTTACACTCAATTCGACCATTGTAAATCAAAGATAATAAGACATAACATATATAACTGAACGCCAAAAACGTCATTGAAATTTTGAATATTATTATTATCAAATTCAAACAATCAACACGTTCATAACACATACAATTGACATTAAGTGTTTTTTGATCCTGTAACTGCAAAAGGAGCTTTATGTCAAGGGCGTAAGGACTATAAGTATATGTATAGGTAGGTATCATTGGTGGAGAGAAATCATCGCGGAGTGTTCTGCAAAATGTAGAGTGCCCTTGAAACGTTTGAAGTGCGGGTAGAGTCAAGACGTACGGGGTGCGACCTCTCGGATAGCAAAATGGATGGTCGGAGTGAAGCGCAGAGTGGCAAGTGGATGTTATCCACGCTTTGGATCCATTGTCCGTTGGTTCATTGGTTCGTAAACCTGACTGTTGAGCTGGGGGTATTCGGTTCGATTCCCATCTGGAACAAATGTTTGTGTGATGAATGAATGCTTTTCCAAGTCTAGGTGTAAAATAATATCAACGTTAGTATGTGTGTATGTATTTTGCAGATGTCTGGTTGCCAGAGTACAGATTCTACGTAGTGTGGGACTAGGTGGCCGTGTGTGGAGGTGCCTCTATTTGTCTGTTATTCTATTAATCGAGACTAGCACAAGATTATAATTAAGAAAACCGCTAAGTTAAATGCGGTTTGGCAGCTGCGTTTCCCAAATAATCCTGCCCAACTGTAGGATAAACCTTACACAATTAGATGAACAAAGTTTTAAATCCGATTCTCGTTAGATAAAAGATTTTTGTGAATTGAAACATCTCTTCCTTGTTTAAGTTATATACTTTTTCTCTTATCGCTCCCTCCACTGTTGGACGTGGATCTCCTCTCAGAATGGACAAGTTGAATACTTATCCTTAATTGACGAGTAGGTTAAGTCGTTATTGACTCTGATCGCTGAGTCGGAAGTTAAAGGTTTTATTTTCAACAAATATTTGTGTCATAAGCACGAGTAATAGTTCCTATATTATTTTTTTTATTTAAAAAGTGTTTAAATAGTTTCTGTCCACACATATTTTAAACAAGGGAGTTACATCCTGACCTGCTTCTACCTTATCATCGGGTGAGACAATAGCTTAGAACTTAAACGAAAACTGGGTTTAGTAAAGTCTTCCTTAACGTCAGAAAAATATAATACTGGGGATTTGATAACACTGTATACGTTTATTTAATAAGTTCGACGCAGTGCCGCTTAGATTCCATTCACTTCGGACCTCGTTAAACATTCAGTGACGGTTCAGTTATTCATAATGTAACTGAGGGGTGGTCTTAAACACACAAAATCACTTGGAGCCTCATTGAAGTGCCTTAAGGTCGCGTCCCAATTCTCTGATTAATTCAAAATTCACCGTTACTTCGCAAACAGCAAGTGTGGCTGAAGTTTGACAACTGATTGTATCCTACTGTTGAGTGTGAGACAACCTATAGGACCAATGGTATAAGTCTATAAAGTTGAATCCTATTAAAACCTACAGTCTCTATCGTTGTACCGTTTTTAATCCAATTTACAAACAACATTATCATTTAGCATTAATTTAAATTTTTTCTGATTTTTTTTTTGTTCGCTGTTGCAATTTTTTTTTAATGTTACCTTTTACTTATATGCTATGTGTTGAACGGAATTAACATTTTCTTTCTTTCATTTTAATTGTATATTCATATAAATTAAATATATGCAAATAAAAATATCTGCAAATTAAGTTATAATGCATAAATTAAAAAACACACAAATAAATAAAAATAAAACATAATAAATTATTAAAATAAAGTAAATTGAATAAACCTGTAGAGTGTAGATATACAAATCTCCAGAGACCTAAGACTAAATCCATATATATACACAAAACCGACTTACTCTAACATGCCCCCACCCACAGGTAAAGTGGATGAAAAGGCTACGCAGCTTCACGCGATCGCCTCTCTGAAGGTGCTGCTGGAGGCCACGAGGCCCACGGCGGGCGGCGCTGGCGCCACGGCGGCGCGGCACTCGGCCGCCGTCGCGCAGGCCAAGGAAACTCCCCTGGACCTCCCGAACGGAGGCCTTGCGGACGTCCAGCTAGATGCTATAGAAGAGGTAAGCACATAATTCCTATCGTTATAGTTCATATATATTATCTAAATCGAATTTTAGACTGAATTGGCACAATATTTTTTACAAATAGCAAAAAAGAACTATTAGTACCAACGATAATGATCCCTAATAAGTTATCGTTACGTATTCAATGCAGGAACATGTCTGTA
>DWME01004047.1:0-16991 GCA_018244795.1 Parelbella ahira ahira
CTTTTTTACAACATTCAAACATTGCCCTTTAGAAGTCATTAGCTGGTTCTCATTATCAACGCCGCTCCACCCGATCCCGGAATTTAATTGTTATGCAATATTTATGTGCCATATAATAATCATGCTCTCTGCCTACCCAATCAGAGACTTTGCGTAAATATATAACAATAATAATTATATGTACAATTATGGTTTAAAAGCAGAATTAGCTGCATTTGTGCAAATAACACATCGTATACAATGTTAACTTAGCCGCCGATGGTCTCCGCTGTCAAATGCAGTCCTTGGCAAATGCGGTTGCGGTCCCACAGTCCCAGCGTCAGCTTGGATCACGATGTACTGACTTCTCATGCAATTCACTGCATGATTTAACACGACAGCCGCAATATGCGTTTGCCACATCAAAGATGGGGATCAAACATTGTCGTAGAGTTCTAAATAATATAGTTAAGTTAGGTTAAAAAGTGTATCTATTAATATGTATATATTTTCTGGATGCGCTTAAATAAATTCAAATCACTGTTATTTATATGTTGAATGCTGTTTTCCAGTAACTATTGGCGAAGAGGCCGGAGTGTACCTAACTATTTTTGTATGTATGTAATGAAAATCGTTAAGCCTATGGCTTTTGGTGTGACATTTAAATATGAATAAATAAAAAACTACATACGAACAACATCAGAACCACAATTGTTGTTAATAAAACGAGTAAGTATTCAAGAATCACACAGGATTAAGTACTAACTATGTATATATTATATCTACATAGTACTGGAGCAGTTTGATCAATCAAATGAAGAAAGAAGGAAGGAGTATCTACAATTGTGGTTGAATTGTAAACATAGAACTGACACAAAAGTCTTCTCTTCTTCAGGACATCACGTAGAGATAAGTACCTACCAGTATTCTTCTCTTCTTCAGGACATCACGAAAAAAAACAGTACCTACCCGTATTCTTGTTAATTGAATTAACATGAAAAAGAAGTTCAAAGAAACCAAACTCTGCGAGCCTTCCAACAATATTTTTTTTTATATATATTTCTATTTTATATTTTTTATATATATGTTTGTGTTATATTTTATATAGATATCTATTAAATTTTATACAAAATAATATGTTTTATATAAATATTTTTCACATTAAGAAAAATATCAAAAAATAAATAGGTACGTAATTCTTTTTAAACTCGACTCACTAACAACGCAGAGATAAATTTCCCGAGCCACGTGGGAGCGAACGGCGAATTATCCACGAGTTCCGCGCAAGGTGTAAATTTTGCCATCTGCACCTAGCAGTAACTCGCTGAGTTGGGCAATTTACTGAATCGTCTAACTATTACGTTATTACCGTTCATCTATTCCATCGTGAGACTTACACGTGAACTAGTGAAACGTGGGTGTGCTACACTCTTCTGCATACCCCTTCGGAGATTACAGGCGTGAAGTAACTTTTTTTTTACGTCTATTACACCAACTTTACACCGACGTAACCTACGAGTAGGTCTATGATGTGCAGAACTAACAAAAATAAAAACAGATAGTTCCAAGCTCAGTACAATATTGTTGCATCACTTTTGCCTACCTATGTGAGACTGTATACTATAAGTCAATGCAATCAGTTGATCATCACCAGCCTATATTAGAGCATTACAGGACATTTTTGACTTGTATCAACACGCCCTGCCTTCGGCTTGTCGCATCCAGATTTCGCCTGCAACTTTACGAAAATCATCATTTTAGTGTACCTACTGTAGACACACAAAGTAGTTCTGTACTTAAGTACACTTATCAAGAATATTTTTACTGAATAAACTAAAATAATTGAATGTTACAATACAATTTTATCAGGAAAAACTCCAGAGTATATATAGAAACGTGGACAAGCTAGTAGTGGTAAAACTAATTTTATTTGATAAATGTCCAGAGTATATACAGAAATATAGACGTACCTACTACTTACGGTAGATCTAATTTTATTGGGAAAATGTCCAGAGTAACTATTGAAATATGGTACAACTAGTATTCACGGTGTGCGTGTTTACAACATAGCAACATAGTAATAAATTGTGTATATATATATATATTTTTAACGACAACTTCTCGGAACTTTTACCGTGTTGCGAGAAATTGTTCTTTGACGTATTTTTAAGCGATTACTTAAAGCGTTGTGTTTAACTAACAATTCGTTGATTTACACTCGTACTTACTTGTGTATAAAAGTATGCTATGTGTAACAGAAGGATAGGATCAGGAATGATACTATTCGACATAGAACCAAGGTCACCGACATAGTTGAAAGCATTGGCTCGCTGAAGTGGCAATGGGCTGGACATATCTGCCGAAGTACCAACAACCGGTGGAGCAGGCGGGTTCTGGAGTGGAGACCGCGGCTCGGCAAACGTAGCGTAGGGCGCCCTCCGACCTGGTGGGATGACGATCTGCGAAAGGCTACAGACAGCTGATGCTGGATGCGACAAGCCGAGGACAGGGCGCGATGGCGCTCATTGGGGGAGGCTTATGTGCTGACTGAGATAGGCTTATGATGATGATGTCTAACAATAATAATTTATATAAAATGGTGTACTCATTTTAATTTTAATCAATTGTCTTATGCAATAATTTGTTATTTTAATCTACTATGAAATTATAATCACTGTTTTTATTCCTTTTTGAAGTGTATGGACTATAAATGTGGACTCTAACTATAATGTGTTTATTTATTCACTCATTCCTTCATTCGTTCATTCATTTATGCTTTCAATCTTTCATTCATCATTTATTCAATATTCATCGCTTACTGTTTCTTTACACTAACCTGAATTAAACTCGCAGCATTATTTATCTATCGTTGTTACTAGAAATCAGAAAATGCGACCCTTTTTTAATACGAATAGTACTATATATTTGACTTTATTATATATTATATATACCTACTTGCGTTTACTTTAATTGCATTTGTACCAAGCAAAAGGTTCACGCCCTATCCGTTGGATATACAAGTGTTGCATGATTCGTGACAATCGGGAGTAGGTACTACGTTACTCTGCTTATGCCTTCGAGGAAATATAGTCGTGATGTTATGTTACGCTGCTTTTATAATATCGTGACAGCAGCGTACCTTCGCGTTCTATTGGTGAGTTTATAAACCGTGTTTGATCTATTTCGTTCCATTAACCTTAATTCGTTATATTAACGGCGCCAGTCGACACTGCTCGCTGGGTATGCGGTTTATGACGATACTCAATATATACATAATTAATATTAATTTATTATAGAAATTATCATTTAGGTTCACTTGGTTGGTTGGTAGAAAATACTATATGGGATTATGTTCGGCCTTTGTTAATTGAAAATACCGTTCGGCCTTTGCTAACAGTATTATAGGATAAATAAATTTTAGATTACAATATCGCCGCGATGATAACTGTTAATATAGGCTAAGAAGTTATTTCTTACTGCTATTATATTAAATGAAATAATTACTTTATAATTAACAGCGCAAACAATTATTTTTTATAAAAACAAAAGTCTGTTATCTTTATTATTATGATTTTGTCGTTTTTGATTTTACGTGGTGCGCAATAAAGTATTTTTGTATTGTATTGAAACATGAAACAATGAAACGTAATAGAATTTAATATATTTGTAAAACATTATATGAATGCCTTGTTGGTCGTGCGGTTGCAAACGCGACTGCCGATCAGAAGGTCCTGGGTTCAAATCCCGGGTCGGGTACTATTGGATTATTCTAACTTAGAATTTCTATTAATGACTCGGAGCCTGATCTGTGCCCGGTGTATGGCAATAGGCTCACCACCTATTTCCACGGAGCGTAAACGTAACTGGTGAAACGTGGGGGTGTACTACACCTCTCTGCCTATCCCTTCGGGGATTACAGGCGTGATGTTATGTTTATGTTATTATATATAAAAGTCTTATTTCTCTGCTACCTTTCGCTATATAAACGAACTACCAAAACTGACACTCCTTCATAAGCACAATACTCTTAAAAAGGTGTAAAAAATTCTCTACGCATTTAAAACACGAGTAACAGTTTTATTACACACTAAATACATTTGCTTGTCGCCTAAACGGTAATTATATTTACACAAACAACACTTAGCTAGATTTAATTACGCGACTTCCACGTTTGCGTAATTTACGCAAGTATCAAGCAATTTATTTACGCAATTATTCAGCTGTATACTGTATAATTTAAGTTCTAACCGAGATTGTAATGAGATGCAGGAATTAATAGCTAATATTTTAAAGTTTCTACATTGCCAAAATCGATTATCATCGCACAAAGTCTGGGCCGCAGTTAATTAGCTTCGTGAATAGTACACTACTTGGGGAACTTGTTTATTGAAATAAATGATAGTTCTCGACCAAGTCGCAGCTTGGTTAGTAGTTGGTTTATTACACTTCGTGAAGTTTGCGCTGTGATTAAGCTGTGTTAAACGAATTTTTAGAACAATGCTATTTTACTGTAAGGATTTTGTTCTTGTTGAAATGCCTATTGGAAATTTATTGTACTTTAGTTGTTATTATGAGAATAATTACAGATGTATTCATTGTCGATTAGTATTATTACAATAATAACATTATTATTGATTATTAGAACAGGTGTATAATGCGGATGTTGATAGAGGCAGGGGCCGAGAGAGACCATGATTTTTTACCAAATAAGTCACTGGCTGATAGAGGGTCAAAAGTCTCCGGAAGCGGCGCAGTGTACGGATAGGTTTATGAATGTGGAGCAAACACATTAGATCTCTAACAAGGTGCTCTGTACCTTCCATATAATGGACCTGGCGTGACGTAATAACAGGAATTACGTGTTTTTAAATATTGAAGATAAACATCAAAACAAATACAAGAATACAAAGAGACCTTAAACACTTATATTTTTCCAACTTGAAGTTCTCTTTCACTTCTGACGAAAACCATTGTATAAATATAAAGAAACTTGACACGTTTTTCACGAGCGGAAATATTATTTCATGAAACGGGTCTAAAACTATTTTTGTGTGAAAAAATGTGCTTTCGGTGAATGAAACAGAGAGATTAAGAAGGAACATGTGAATTAAATAAACGTCTCAGGATTTTGAAATTTTGATTGTAATACAAAGTGGTATTTTCGTACAAAAAATATGTGTATAACACTAACTTTGCTTAACGAAAATAAGCACATTTTTGCTCTCTTCTATCGGATATAAAAAAAACTTTAAATTCAACTATATACGTCGTAACTATTTTATTACGATCAAAACTTAAAATTTTTTTTTCATCTAACTCATAACTAAACAACTATGCACATCTACATCAAAATTCAATATTCTCATCTACGTAGATCTGATGTACTCGAGTGTAAGGGGTACTGATGACGTCACGGCGGGTCGCGGAGCCGGGTCGTGTCACCTTCGTGACTGTACGATGTTACCGGCAACTAGATCTGATGCTTGGTGACATACGAGTAATATGAATACAGGTGACATTGGAACATAAAAGAAATAGGTTCGAACTATCATCGATTTTAAAACTGTTTGAACAATTATTGATTTATAAATTGTTAAAAAACAATATTCTATTTTTAAATGAATAATTGCAATAGAAGAATAAGTTCGTAATTGGTCTAGCTGTTGTAAGTGCGACTGCTGATCAAGAGGTCCCGAGTTGCATCGATCGGGCAAAGTACTATTTTTTTCGTACTATTGGATTTTTTCTCTTGGCATTCCTAGTAATAGCATGAAGTCAGTATTAGCGCTCGGTGTATGGCTTTAGGCACGCCATATTTCATGGGACGTATAAGATGATAGATGAATCGTGGGAGTGCAGTACCCTCATCTGCCTTCCCCTAGGCGAAATTTAGGCATGATGTTACATTACGAATATATATTTAACAAAGCCTATTTCCTCACATAATCTTATTGCGTCTTAATCTCTCTCCTCTCGTGTCCGTAATCCTCGTCGATAAAAATGGCCTTATTGAGTTCGTTCCGTTTCTAATTCTATAGCCGCGTAACAAATCACTGGGACTATGTCGCCCCTTATTTCTTACTCATAATTGTTTTATTTTCGATCTCAATCCAAAATAAATTTTTATATGACATTGTTAATATTATTATTAAAAACGGTATTTTGTGAATAAAATAATAATATTTATAAAAAATATTTCATCTAAAATGTCCTTGTGAGGCATGGTTCTACAAAACGCTAATAGAAATATGTCAATATGGGAAATCTTAACTCAGTTCATCCTTACGTACAAAAAAGCCTATTTATTCTTTAGAATTTGGAATTAGATTTCATATTTGATCAGTTATGTTTATTTAGCTAGCTTAGTACCTGAACAATTTTTAATATTGGATAGCGGTCTAAATATGTATATTTAAGTTGTAAATATCCCAGAGCAAATATAAGGAGAGCTTGTGTTACGGTAAATACACGGCTGATAAAATAGGCACATGCATGTAAATATGTACTTAAATAGTTAGTTCTTACATCCAGATATAACTAATGCTTGTGACGCTTCGACCCCCGGTTCAGCAGTCAGGTTAACTAACCACTGAACCAACGGACAGCCAAACAATATGCAAATATACAAGAAATATACTAAATACTTATATATTAATATAAGTATTTAATAATTATACTTACCAATTTAACTATGTTATTTCAAACTAAGTTATTTTAAGTTATTTACGCGTTGTCGCACAATTATTAATACTTAGGTATAACTTTTCATTGCTTTGTGATTTGTACCTGTGAGTAGCAATTATGTAATGCCTTATATGCAGCCGTTTTGTTACAACGCTCTAATGTAGTACTTCGCATGTCTAACTTTAAAAAAGTATTCTTACCAAATATATATGCTATTTCTGTATCTGTTTAGTCCCTGTATATAATGTATTGCAGGAATTGTGTAGAGTAAGTCGACTTCCCGAAACAAATGAGACGTGAAATGGCCGCCGATATAAAGCTTCAGATTTATTCTATTTCACATTCGTCTCGATTGCCTGCCTCCGCCGTGGGACCGAGGTATCGATTTAATGTATAGATTTATTTTGGAAAGGAATACCAGTATATTTGTATTATTATTATTTAATGTACAGATTTATCTTGGGAAAGCATAATTTCTTATTACGATTAGGAAATAGAATATGTTGACGAATGAAATGTAGATAATAATTATAATTACCTATTTGATTGCTCCGTTGGTCAAGTGGTTGGAAGAAAGCGAGAGACCCTAGGCTCGGTCGGGTATATTTAGATTTTGCACGTTTAAGAGGATTTAAACTGCTAGGAAGTAATAGCTTAGAGCCTGGATTAGTGTCTGTGTACTCCGGTGTAGTCTGGTATACTTTGGGAAAAATATACTCCGAGCACAAATGCAGGCTTTTTTTATAGGCTAATCCCCTATCCATGGATCGCATAACAACAAGCGTAACGTAGAGAAGTATACTACACGCCTCTGCCTGCCCCTCTTTGGAAATACTGAAGTGACGTCACGTTGTGTTAGATATTCAAAACATTCTTATTCCGGTTCATTGGTGTTCTATCATGACACGGCGGGGATCAGATCGCTGAATTATTTACTGCTTTCGTGTCGCAAATATTTTTTCTCATAAAAATCTGATTCTTTTCATGTATGTAGGGACAGGTTTTTGCTTTTCTATTGATGTATGGAACACTGGACTGTTTTTTAAACTCGTATAAAGAGTACATTTCATATCATTTGTACATATATATCTTTTTGGTTGAATAACTTCGAATAGAAATTCTTCATCAGGTTCAAAGGTAAAATGTACGATATTTAAACAACACTTGTACATTTTTCTATAATTAAATCGCAGTGTAACATATAGAAAAGTGAAGTAACGTAGAAAGTTTACTGGTAACACCGTGGTCGATTTAATGTTACCTAGCAATGTATTTTCTATTAGTTCCTAAAATTCCGTTTCACTATTCGCAAATCTTCCTTTATTTGTATATAAATATTTGTTGTCTACGAAAGATTCCAACTAAGTAGAAAACCAACGATCCTTGACTCGACCACTGAACCGTGTTAAATAAATGTATTTAGTGTTATATGATTTTAATGGAATTTAAATCTAAATGTAGCGTATACAAGGCCCAAAATTGCTTTAGCGACTTTCGTCTATACCGATTTAGCCCGATACAACTCGCAGAAATCAACTAGGCACCTCGCCGATGTGACGTAATAGCGAGACTGGCGCGTCGAAGACGAGAGCGCAAGCGGTTGTAGGTTAAATGGCGGGAGGGGAAAAGTATTCTTACTTACTACTTCGCAAGTGTCAAGTCGATTTCTGCATGTTGGAATTCTGTAAAAGACTCAGAGCGTCTCGGAATGTAGCTAGGCATTTTGTGTCCACGACTTTAAGTTTTGCAATATTGCTATAGAATTAGCTTATACAATCGCACTATCTCAATTTATGTTATATGAGCATCAAAATAGACTTGTTTTATGTAGTTAGAAACTCACAATATTTATATACATATATTTAATATATACATAATATTTGTAAAAATTATTTTATTAAGATTGATTTTTCTGCACTCCTTCTCTATATAGACTAACTATCCTAAATGTCACAATATTGCCTGTGCCTATATTCTTAAAAAGGCTATAAAGATACATATGAATAAAAAGTAATTTTGTAAGAATACATTTATAAATATAATATTATGTAGTTCATCAGCTTTCCGGTTAACATAACACAAGCTCACTTGATGCTTAATTTGGGATCGGATGGTTGTCTTCTGAAATGTCTCAAGATATTATTATCATATGCAGTTTGCGCACTTTGCACGTTCTAGCCATGAACGCGAGATCGCGAGGCGTGCCCTCCGATTTCATAAACTGTAAGAACGTACGTACAAGTAACTTTTGAGTTCACCTTATTTTAAGACGTCTCGGATTTGATCAATATATGTATGTTTAGACTTGGCCCATCTGGGAGAAATAATTTATATTTACATATTGTTGAATATATGAGAACCTTGTGGATCAAATATGAAACAGGCCTTTGGCTCAAATGTCACAGGCTTCCATGAATACTGATCGGAACTAAATATAGAGTTTAGATAGAGTAGATTGAGCTACATATGTAGAGAACGCCGATTTTCCATTTATTATGTACATATATCCGCTACTCTACATCCATTTTATTATCTGCGGTTCTAGTGCCGGTGCCTTTTATTAGTAGCGTTTGTCGGTAAATATCATGCTCGTCACATGGTGACCAGGACGTGTGGACTATGTTATAATGTGCTTGATCATGTGGTATGGATGCTTCTAAAGGTATACATATTAGTGGCACAAAAAATGGTAGTCAATCTGTCTCATCTCATTTTTCTTTGTGATTTATTTCGTTTTTTTGTATTGTATTTCTTTGTTAGTTGGTAAACTTAGGAATGTAGTTGAGTCTGATTTAAATTTGTTAAAAGAACCTTGTAAGTTATTTGTTTTAAATTAATTATTATGCAACGAATATGTCAGTAATTTGATGTCCATCTACAGCAACTGTCCGAAAATCATAACATTTGACTTAAAGATATCAAATCACATAAAATGACTTAAAATGCTATGGAAATCTTATATGCATTCGAAGTCAACAGATTTTAATGCATAATTTAAAATATCTCCGATAGACGTGAAATGAAACAAATAATATATGGTACAGAATTTATTTTCGTAATATAAACACACTATCTGTTCTATTTACAATAAGATCCGGGAAATCATTTCCGCATCGGCATAGTAATTCGCTATGTATTGTTCAGAACATAAAAAGAAATGTACGCTTATCTAGCAACAAATATGTCGCCATTTTGGATCCTTCTATATTTTTATTATTCTAAGACATAACATGATGTTGAATAAAGTTTAGATGGTACTCGACTATTTTCGAAATGACGTCACTGGTATTTTTTATATCATCTATTGGAATGTAAGCCAAATGCTATTTAATTAAATTATTGTAAAATTTTGTTTAGTGTCTTTTCCTTTGTAGTTGTTTTTTATCAATGACCTTATTAAAAATAGTCAAATACACAGGCATCAATGGAATACAAACATTTAAATAAAGCCGAAATATATATTTTATATCAGAGTTGCGAATGGAAACTTCTTTATCTACAGCTTTTTTTAAAATTAAAATAAAAAATACTTTGCAATAATTATAACTCAATACGTTTATCATTACCATTACACTCTGAACATTAACCTGAGTAACAATCTATTAAAATTATTTTCAATCAAATAAAATTTCATAAAGTATTTCAAAAGAAATGAAAATACGATTTATCAAAATAATAGGTGTTATTAAATTCATAGTAGTTTTCGTTTCATTCGTTTCTGGTTACGCATCTAGTTATGCGCCATCTTTAGTTCAACACGTCGTCCACTGTTTGAATTTCGAAGAGTTTCAAAGTATTTTTTACAACGCGCGCTCAACGCGCTCAACGTTGTAGGGCCGTTTATTGACAACGTGCAATATTTTACATGGCGAAATATTTTTAAAAAATAAATTGGATTTTATACAGCATTAAAGAATTAAATAATAATTATTATAAGCATATAACAAAAGCAAAATGACTACATATATGTATACTTGAGTTTTATTCGCGCCAATAGTGATCGGAACCGCCTTAGTGGACCTACATACATTTAATATGTATATATAAATACGTTAAAAGATATGCTGCTGTTTCTCTAAAATGTTCCTGCATCTACTGTAAAGCAACTTGATATAATTGTGTGGTGAATTTTAGTAAATGGAATGATTATCCTATAGGTTTCCGATCACGATTGGATTACCCAATATTGCTATTTACATTTTATTTCATTGCTTTTGTCACATCTCTTGCTCAAAATGTTGATAAGCAAGATGATATGTCGTGAGGATTATGTTTGATTATCCTCACAAATTGATGCTTTTCCTATAATTCATTTATCCCTATAATTCACGTCCGCCATTACATGGCGTTCTACTAACATTTTAAAAGCACAATCGTTTTTTATATAATTTTATTATTTTATTTTTATCATATATTTATAACTAATATTTTTCTAGATTTTTAATTTATGACTTATGCATTAATACGTATTTCTTTAATTTGCATTTATTTTATTATCGTAACAGTTGTATGTGTTATTTTCTTTGCATGCAGTTTTACCGATATTTATTTCAAAAGTAGAATAATTTAATACAAATTACAAGTTAAATTAAAAATGATAAGTGTACCAACATAGAGAAAGACATATTTTGAGTTTTCGTACATACTTCGAATCAACGGACATTATTTAATCACGTTGTTCAAAACTTTTTTATTATTGCTAAATTATTGCCATTACATAGAACTGGTTAATTTTATTGAATTGATTTTACAAAATAATAAAAATATACATAATGCAATACACACACTAACTGCGTACAACTTAAAACTACAAAATCTGTATCACATAACATTATTCGATTAAATTATGACTTAATTAATATAATTATAAATAATAATAATCGTAACATTAATATGGCAACAAAACTGTGTTAACTAAGCACCTAAACCAGTAGGATTTCATCTATTTACACATTCTGTACAATCGCACTTATTTTATTTTCCTTTTCGTCATTACACATTTCTAACCGCCATAATATATTCGATAAAATTATTGCCAATCGATTACAACAATTAAAAACAATTTATATTTTCAATACATCAATTTCACATAATACCATAGGATTATACACGTAAATGCAGTATTCTTAAGCTCCCATTACTGAATAGTGTAAAACTATATATAATATCGTTTCCCAATATATTTACAAAAGAGATTAAAACAGTTTGATATGCTGATATTATTATTGCTTTCAAAACTGATATTTATCAAACGCATCAATGATTATTACATACATTTTGTTATAAATCCTAAGCTATACACCTGGAAGCCTGTTTTAATACA
This sequence comes from Parelbella ahira ahira, assembly GCA_018244795.1. Lineage (NCBI taxonomy): Eukaryota > Metazoa > Arthropoda > Insecta > Lepidoptera > Hesperiidae > Parelbella > Parelbella ahira. The sequence goes on from DWME01004047.1 coordinate 11,987, forward strand.
AGCTTGAGACTAGCTACGCAGGACTGTCTACTCATACATAAAGAATAATATTCTCCATTACACCAATAACATTCACAAACATAATATTGTGTCTTTTAATATCGCACGTATCTACTGTGTGAATAGTAAAGTTTAACACAATACAATACATTATTTAACAATAGCAACTTACTAAAACACCTGCGGTCAGGCCGTAATTGTACACGGTGTGTGTACTATAGCAGTATTGTACAGTTCATCAACTCACTAAAACAGCTACGTATACGCAGTATTTGTACATCTTATGCGCACAACTACAGTATAGTACGTAAAATACGTTCTAATACTGTATTGTACACACTGTTGCAGTATCGTACAGTACAGCAACTCAGGAAATTCAACTTGGCTACGAATGCGCCGCAGTTTTGTACCGCATGTAATACACGTTACAGAAGAAAGTTTCTTATGTATATTATATTAGTAGCATTTCTAGTGATGCACACTAAAAGTATAGCCACATGGTTGTGGAACGCAGTCATTATCCGATTCACACATCACTGCACACCAAATGATATGGGGATTCTTACGTGGTTACTGTCATTGGGCTCGGTCGAGCTGTTTCGAGTCACAGAGCTCGTCGCGACGCGTTTAAGTGAGCGCATAGCAGGAAAGCGCCGTGAGCGCCAAGAGGAGAACGTTGATTGACCTGGTAATCACCGCTCCAGATGTGTTCGGAGGCACTGGGTATGTGGTCTCCTCGCCGATATATGTTCTGCCACCTGTTTAAATAAATAAAATATGTTATTCATTACTATCTTATTAATGGTAATATCAAAATTTTTAATTATGCAAAATATTATTTTTAATAATGTTATGTATCTTTTTATTTTACAGTATAGTTACTGTGACATTAAAATAAATTTATATACGTATTGCCTATTTCTGTAAAGTAACGTTTGTTAATGTATCAATGTATAAATTATTAAATTATATTGTCGAGTGTAAATAAACACTGGTTTTACAGAGAAAGTTATTATAAATAGTAGGATCCATAAAAAAGCAATATACATAGAAGGGATTTATATAGAAAGTAGTAATGTACTAGACGGACAAAAGCTGATAGCATATCTAGTTGCATATCTCTCAAGGCGGAGCAAGTTGCAAACATTCACCGTTTACTAATTTGTGTCAACGTAAAATAACAGTAGTTATAAACTGTGAAATTGCCGCCGAGACTGAGATCGTACGGGTCCAAATCCAAAGTGTCCATAAATGTAAGACAATCTTGATTTCAGATTAAATATTTTACATAAAATGATAAATTACATAAATCAATCAAAATAGCTAATATTTAAGAACTGACTAAAACGATATGATGTAACGATAAAGGAAAACATCGCGAGTAAATATGTACATCTTAGAATTCACCTTCGTATTCTTTCATTTACGTACTTGGCTAGCGTGACGAATTATGCTCAAATCCGTTTTATTCAAGAGTGGACCGATAAAAGATATGGTGGTGGTGATAAATATTATTAAACTTATATCACTCACCAGCATCCTGGGATCCGGAACCCTCTTCTCCAGAACCTTCGGCGTCGTAAGCGGCATCGTCATCCGTGTAGCTTCTCCCGGATCCCGAACCCTCGTCCCCCGCTTCGTCGCCCTGCATGAACGCCTCTGCAGCTGGAGCACCGCCGCCCCAAGAGTGGGAAACTAGCAACTGATGGAAAAACATCGTTTTTATTAAAGGATTACATTATATAAAAATATTTAAATATTATTATTAGTCACGTTACAGATGTCTGAGATACAAATTATTCTAATGTTCTTTATTTATAGTAAATGTCTTGTCTATCAATAGCAGTGGCCATTTGTTACGGCAGTTTACTTGTGTGTTAAATTCTACAATTAAAAAAATGAATAAAATATCAAATTTATGCTTAAGTCAATTGAGTACTTTTACTGAACTCTTGACTGAAGTAATAATAATATGTAATGCGCAACGTCTGTAAACAACGCGTAGTTCGGCTCAATTAGGCCATTTTTTATTTACCCTAATTTAATTCACAAATTTAACGTTTACTTTCAAATAAAAAGTAATGAAAATGACCTAATGTGCTTTCCTTAATGTAATAATGGTAATATTACGGTTGCTTAAATAAAAAGCAACGAAAAGGATCTAAAGTGTTTTCCTCATAGATAGAGTATTTAGAAAAATTGCCATTAAAACATCTCTTAACTATAAAAGTAAAAAAAATACAGTCACTAGAGAATACTCAATAAGCTTTTTAACCACCGTAATAAGAATTTAATTATAAGTAGGAATATTATCATACGTTTTTATACATATAAATACTTCTTGATATTATACTAACGAGCACAGAATCTACTTAGATTTTATGGACTGCTAAGTATTATGGGCGATAGTATCTGACAAAAAGTGGATAGAAAGAAGATAAGATTACCGCCAACTCATCCATCATCATCTAACAACCGGCGTCATTAATACGGCATTTGTATGGTACACAAGAAACACCGTAATAACTATACATATATAACTCCTGACAATATTGCAACTGTTTTTTGATCGCGCTGAAGTTCAAACTATTGTTTAATAGGAAACAATCTTAGCAAGAATATAAGGAAATAGACCTTACTAACATTTATTGTCTATTATATATTGCGGATGTGCAGAAGATGTAGTTCTGTAAGAAATGTAATTATAATTTCAACATAAGTATGAATGTAAGGCTTCTGAGTCAAATCAGTATCTTTTATTCTAAAGTACCTATTAGCCTTATGTGTATCTTATTAATCAGATGATTAAAAAGATACATTTATGGATCTTGCTTACATTCTACAATGTAATAATAATTATTGTGAGGTTGTAAAAACATTAACGCAATAGTTATTTAATATCTAAGATTTTTTTAATGTATGTACACAGTGCAAACAAGTCAGTATGTAAGTATGATTTTATAGTCCGTTAGTAACAGTAAAATATGAGTCAGAATTACCATTACGATAGCACCGTGCAAAACATAACATGCTTTTACGTGCAACGGGAACGCATCTAAAGATTATTGCACGAGCACGAGTGTGCATAGCGCATTATTCTTTATCTTATCAGGTGTACTATTCGTGACAATGTATACAAAATGCGTAGGTGTAAACAGTAGGATAATTTTATCCTGTAACTTTTGAATTGCTGCTAGAGAAGAATGTACAATGGTTTTTATAATGAAATGTAGGAGAGATATTCTACTTATGCTTGATTTTAATAAATAATGAATAAGAAATATATAACAACTGTAGACATGCAAAATTACCAAAAATATAACGTGTTTAGCACAAATAAACATTTTTTCATTACATTTTCTAATACGCAATGTCCGAAACTTTTATTACCTGTTATGCTACATTGCATAAGTGACGCCGAACTCTCAAATTGATGTTGTGTACAAATGAACAAAATATGCACGTCAATACTGTAATCATTATATCCGCTGTAATGCCAATTACCTGTCTGGCCTGTCGCAGCCTGTCACCCAGTGCAGACACTCGCGAGTCCTGAGGGCTCCCCGTGGTCACTTCAGGATTGTACTTTTGATCGATCAGGGACGCCGATGCAACCAGCGCTTTCGTGTACCTGTATAATACATAGTATATATTAATACATATAATATATACACATAAATTTATACATAAGCTATCCCTACATTCTATGATGGAACGAATAATATGGATGGATTGTTGCAGTGCACTACACTCCTCTGTCTACACCTTAAGGGAACCTCAGGCAGGTATGTCCATATATACATCGTAACTACTAAAAATATGCATTAATGTGTATAATATTTAAATGTTATTATTAACACTAAGACTGGAATTCAAGAAACCAAAATTCAAACAACGAACTAAATATTTAATTGATTTCCACTGCCTTCACGACGTCTGCTCCATATAAATGTTTAATGTCGTTCATAGCTAGAGACAGCTATATCGGAGTTAAGATACCAGTGAATATAAATTGGTTATGGTAATGCGGTTTAATGGAGTGACAGTACACGAAAAATGGCCGACACCGGTTGGACACGAAGGGCTCAAGAACGAGCTCAGTGGCGTGCTATTGGACAGGTCTATCTCCAGCAGTGGACGGCTGAGGTTGATGATACAATTTTGGAAATAAAATAAATAAAAAAAAGTATACAGAGAGAAAACGATCGAGACGTGTATAGGCTGATGATAAGAATCCGATTTTGGAAATTAAATAAAAAAAGAATTGTACACAGAGAAAGTGGACGAAAATTACTATCGTTTGTGAACTTAATTTAAACATTTTGTGCGATTGCAATGTATTATTATTGTACAGTATGTAAGAGAAATTAGATGAATAAAAAATTAAAGGATGAGAGGGAGAGAGACAGAAAAAGAACATCAAAGTCTACAGTCGATGCAAAGAACCTAATTAAAAAAATATGCGAACGTAATTATCTCCAAATCTCGTTACGGGAACAAAACTTAATATTATGATAACAAGGCGCTACTCATTTACTTTATTATTTACTATGATATATATAGTATAGAGCACCGAGTGCCAAATATCTCTCTCTATCACTACAGGCCTAACCTAACGTGCTTCTCTGATTAAATTTAGATACTCACTCTCCAATACTCTGCCCATTCCAGCAGTGCTCGTTCCCTTCGCTGGCGAAGTCAACCTCGTCACAAATTCTGTCCGCTAAGTTTCCGAACAGCTTCTTGCTGGTGGCCAAGGTCGCCGCGAACTGCAGCAGTTCTGTGTCTGGAGGCGGAGCGCGTAGAGCATCACGCCGGGTCGATCCAGGTGTTGGGGCAGGCGATGTTAAAGTTGGCGACTCCAAAGTGAGTGGTTGACCACATTCTTGCCGCACCTGCAGAGAAATGTTAATGCTCAGTTTGCAAATTGGTCATGTCGGGTCTTGCATAAATACATAATAAAAATACTTATGGGGATATGAATTGAGAAATCACCGACTTTACT
>DWME01004048.1:0-16990 GCA_018244795.1 Parelbella ahira ahira
CGAGCAGCGTGGCACGCTCTGGGGGAGGCCTATGTTCAGCAGTGGACAGCTATAGGCTGATGATGATGATGATGATGATGATGAAGAGAGAATATGATAGCGGAATAGTAGCTGCTTTCAGCCTTAAGTGCTGTCACAACACACATACTCGTATTCTTTGCAAACCGAGATATATTTTTTTAAATATCACCTGTACTGAGAATGCATAAAAAATAAAATTATTTATAGATCAGTGTACGATTTGTATTTTCACACGGTAAACTCATAACAACAGATTTCAAATACATCCATGACCACTGATCCCCTATTTAACTCTCAATGTATGCCAGTCGTTCGCAAATCATTGGCGTAAAAAAACGCCCCAACACTCGGTGTCCATGCGGGTCGCGTGCCCTGCGCGTGTCCCTCATACTAGGCAAATTTGAACCATAATAGAATATTCACTGCGAAAACGCATAAGGCTAATGTCACACTGTTGCATACATATATTACGATTAGCGAAGTACGAGAACCATGGCCTTTCAGTTGGTAGAGACTTTGTTCTGTGTTTATTTATATGATAATCTAGAACTTCCTAAAGTATTCGATATTATTAAATTCTTCACTTCTATCTTGGATACAGGTGATATTACGTAAGTAGGTTAGGATTTGCTAAATAAGAGAGAAAAACTAATAAACCAGCTTTTTCGTTTAGAGACATGGTATGTCAGAATATATATACATACATATGTATATTATGTGCATTTTTCTAAGGAATAAAACAGTGTCCAAAGACAGTTTGACTTGTCTTCTAAATTCGATATTAAACGACAGTTGAATCGAACTAAAATTCTATGCCTGAAACCACTACTGGTCAGAGTTTTGCATCACATGTGCAGTTCGTATGTAATTTTGAAGTTGCTACTAAAAAATGAGATGAATGGTGATGAAAGATACCATCAATATTAATTGGTTTTTACACAACGGAGAACTTCCTTGTTAAGAGTCTCAGGACTTTGAATATTTGCAGAATCTTTTTCAGAATCTAGAAAACATTTGCAGTACTAGTGGTTAAAGTGTAATAAAAATCATCAACCTTTTCAATGTCTTAATTGTTAGATACGGGTCTCCTTTCACTCTGGTCTGCTGCCTATACCAAGTGCGGATTAAGAGACTTAAGACGGCTTACAGAATTGTTATTTCTATATCATCACGCCGAGTCTTTTACGATCTTAGATAATATCATGAATATATTTCTACTCCAGGATTTGCAGGTTTCCTTATGATGTTTCCATTATCGTTAAATTGATGATGTTTATATTAAAATTAACCTAGTTTTGTAAATATAGAAATATCGGGTGAATCTAATCCTAAAATTTTTGGGAGTGGAAGGTTAGGAAAGAATACATTTTATAAATAACACCTATTTTATAAAGAAAACCTATTTATCTCCATACGAATATTCTTAATGCGATTGCTAAATATCATCAACGCTCGAAGTAGGTGTGTGCGGTTAACATTTAAACGCTTTACACATAGTGAAATGTTAGGTAAGCCTCTCTCGTAACGCCCAACAGACTATATCCAGTATTCGAGTTTTATTTCATTGAACATTTGCCTTTTTAGAGTAAATGTTGCTTGACTTTACGGTTAAAAAATATTATTAGGAAACCTACTCGTACGTAAGAGGTTCCCGGAATGTTTTGTATCACTGGGGTATATGTCAAGTTCCGTAAGTCGCGTATACGCAATGTGGTAAGCTACGGCGTTGAACCCTATGCAGGGATTTGTTTCCAATAATACAATAATAAAAAGTTAATAGTGGTGTACCATATACCATAGTGAGCTAGCGTGATGGCTATTCAGAATTAGAGTATTCATATTATTCTTAATTTAATCTACATATTAATTAATTTATATAGAACATATTAATTTTCTTTTTATTTATTTCACACCACAGCAATCATAAGGGAGAGCGATTTATTGCTAAGTTGCACGCTCTACGAGTCAACCTTTAAATAATAATCCCTAATCGTATTTTTTCAGCTTTTTTAAGATACCTACATTTTCGCTAATCGTTCACTGTTTCTCAATGAGCTAAAACCTTTACAAATATGTTGGAAACACCTATCACGTATAGTTGTTGAACCATTTGGATAAACCACTTGCATTAAATCCAGGGGCGCAGTGAGAGCGAGGGAAGGTGTGAAAGATCAAGGCTCTGCGCAGAAACAGTCAGGTTTACGTAGTTAGTCAGCTACATTCGCTAAAGAGTATACCGGTTGATATTTCTGAACCGGTCCCTATTAGTATCTTCATACATTGTTTACAATTTTTAGAGACTTGCCTTTTATTACTAAACATTCAATCGAAAGCTTAGTTCAGTTTTCTACAAATACTTTATTAAAGTAACCCTCGTACACCAAGTACAGGAAGAAAGTCGACAAACAAGGCACGCGGTCACATTCCATATAATTTTAGGTTTATTTCCCTGTCAATGTCAGTTTGTAACTTTATCCATTATTTTTGTAAAAACATTTTCTGTCCTAATGGAAACTAGTAGATACCTTAAATTTATAACAGCCGTTGTGCAATATTTTGTAATTTTGCATTTGATTTTTAACTGAAAAAAACAATTGTATCTACATAGTAACTATTACGCCGCTTGCCATCGCGATGGGATTACTGCGATCTGTTCGGTCAAACGTGATAGACAAGACACAGAAAAATAACATCATGTCTCAAGTAACTTGATACCATAATATTCATATATCCGGTTTTGTATGGTCCATAAGTTAAATAAAAATAATAACATAAATCCTGTAATCCCCGAAGAGGTGGGCAGAGGAGTGTAGTTCGCTCCCACGGTCACCGGTTACATTTATCTATAACACATTTTGATGTTTGTAGATGCACTAATAATATTTGTAAATTTATTTTTAAAGCCTCACATAACTCACTATAAATTGTTAAAGCATTCATATGTTATGATTGAAGTAGTGAAGTACTCTCGTTGAAATGGATGTATTCGTATGTCGAACGCCCACCAAGCTGCTATTAAAGAGAAATGCGTTTGACATTGGAAGTACATTTTATTACTTTGTGCAAAGCGTTGCTTAAGGGCACTAGTAATTCTATGCGGTTTGACTTGTAACCGTTCGAAGCAGTCAACCCTATGAGTTAACTGTTAGTAGATAAGTGAATACGTTAACCTTTGTCCTACCCTTCTCGCCCCTGGGGGTGGCGACCGTTGATGTGAAACAAACGGATTTCCAACGTACTTCACCCCTACAGATTACAGCTTTATTAGAATATTAATGTATCAATCAAATGTCATTCAATATCTTTGATTTTTTTCTGCCCAAATATGAAATTATATTTTTTATGTAAGAATGATATGGCGTAGCTTGAAGTTTTGCCTCAGTTGTTAAAATGGATTATTTTATTAGAAACTTTTCCAGGGCTAAGAAGAGAGAAAAATATTGTTAATGTTATAACTTTTGTTACTTACAGTAGTTCAAACGATGTTACGTTTTAAGTATAGTGAATAAGAATGGTCATGAATGAGTTATTTTATCCAAAGTACCTACCTGTTACCATTTGGAGAGGACGGTTTCAATATTCTGTGTAATAACTTGTAGAAATATTAACTAGGTGATGATGATGACGTATGTTTTTCCCGAACAGTCCGACTACTTTTGAATCTAGTAGAGATTCTTCTTTACGAGCCCCCGCCGCTAACAAACAACTAGTGGAGACACACATAGTTTAATCCATATATTCACAAAACGTTTACAACGCCTTGCCATAAGTAATCTACAAAAATACACCTGATAACATACTAATATCGTAATATGCTTCTATTGACAATAACTTACATAGATATGCGTAAATTTGTTCTCAATACAAGATATATGAAAGCAGTGCGCGAGCTTCGTATATCATAGTAGAACATTAATACTATTGTTCCTCATTGAACGGCTCGCTTGACGGGCTCAATGTGTTCGTTATCGAGTACAATTCAATCATATGTATTGTGCTTACAACAAACTGTAATAAAAGCGACTGGCCACGCGAAATTGCCTACCAATGTTTGAAAATTTCTCAAACACACACTGGTATTGAAGCGAACGATTTCCAATTTCCATGAGTCGGCAACACCTTGCTGTACGCATTCAATCACTTGAATGTTAGCCACTTTTGATACAGCTCCCTTTAGCCAATCTAACAGTACTTGATTTTTTTATAGTCATTTATTGTCATCATTATTTTATTGTTCCCAGCGCAGATTGGAGACGAGTCTGCTTTGAGAATGAGTATGGTTAAGGCTGTTAGTCATCGAATTGCAAGTTGGCTGAACGGAATGACTCCAAGGGATGCAGATTTGCTCACGATGTTTTCCTTCATCGTTACAGTAAATGACTATCTATCTTAAAACACGTATAATTTGTAATTGAAGTTTTAACTGCACTAAAGGCTGAATTCTAAATTATTAGGCTACAACTGCACTATGTAACTATTGATCATGACAATTTTACAATGTTTTATCCGACTATATCCATAAATGAAACATTTGCTGTTATAACTAATTATAAAAACTTTTCTATGTTCACTGAAAAAAATTTTGCAACTCTAACAGAGTGGTCCTTACCAAAATGTATGAGTACCCAGCAATATACACGGACTTAACACGTAAGAAAAGCAATGAAAATAACACATATGTAAGTGTTACTATTATACTCATATTTATCCAGTGATGGAAACGTGGAGATAAGTCACACAGCTATAAATTAAAGTAGTTCCGCAACATATGATTGTCTAAGTAGACTTCCCCGACAATGCGTCAGTAAAAACATTTTCGCAGTCCGCATTCTATCAAGCATGGGAGTCACTTTAACCGCCGCGCTGTAATTCGCAGCTAATTATTGTCGGAGCGTGCGGCATAACGTGGCGATTGTAATCTTAACACGTTGGAGTGAATTAGTATCAACTATTCCACGGTATTACGGCTTTGGATATTGTTAGGTATTGTTTTCGTCATTATTTTTAACTGTATATGTTCCTTTATGTTGTACTAACTTCAGAGCGGGCTGTATGATATTTCAAACCCCATTTCAGGTTTCCAAAATCGCCTATTCGTGGTGCGCCCTGCAAAACAACAAGGCTCTAAGGACTGGCTGATCGCGACACGGTTTGCTTGTACAGACAAACTAAAAGGCCCTGGCCGCCTACGGGCAGCTGCGTGATCTGCAATTCCCAAACCATTTTCTAAGAATGAGGATTATGGATAAAAACTCCGTATGAAAGTTCACAAGAGAGCTTTTATGGGGAAGCTAATTTCCATCAGTAATCTGAGATAGGTTGATGATAATAATGATAAATATAAAAGCTTGCATCTTTTATAAAACTACTCACAATTATGAGATGCATTCAGCCCTAGTATGGACCAAACCAGTAAATATGTGGCCAATATTTTTTTTCGCAAAACTTGATAAACAGATAATTTATAGTAAAATAATCTCACTATTCTATAAAAAATACCTTCATCTAAAAAATATGTATCAATATAAAAATGGAGACGATTGCACAGTAGTACTTATCTGACATTAAAAGATTAAGAATAAGAAAAGGCCCAATATACCAAACAAAAAATTCTTACGCCCGAACTTTAAGTTTTAGCTCGAGATTCTATTGCATTTTAACAGTCGATTCAGTACAACCATAGTTTAATGTCAAAAATTCCTATTTTTCGATTTGTATAATAATTATAAGGCTATCATGCTCCCACGTCATGTTCCCAAGCATCAATCTTGCCTGTTTTGATTTCTTCGTTAATATTAGGTTGCTAACATTTATGTCAATAGAGCGCTAAAGCATTCTGGGTCTTATTTACTTTAAAATAAGGAGTAAATGTGTGGAGTGGTGATAAATTATGATTAAAAACATTCTGCGGTTCGCACCCGTAGGACCCGCATGTTTTCCCCTCGCATATTAGGCGTATCTAGGGTTGTGAGATGTTTTTTAAGTGTATCCAGTTTATGTCTGGTGAAAAGGAAAATAATAATATGTCCATATTTCAATTCTTACTCGATACAAAGCTTTTATGTTATTTTCTTGCTATTAGTTTCAGTATGTTCTGTTCTGTTCATTTTAAATAAAAATCAAAAACCTATTCGGTGAAAACACGTTGTTTATTATTTTTAAAAGTGTATAGGCCCCAAAAACGAAGTGTAGGTATGATAGTTTTATATAGCACAATTATAATTAGCGTGTTGGCAACCCTAGGCAAATTCCAAATTTGGGGTTGTAACCCCTAATTATTTACTTTCGAGAGCCACTAACGTATGAAAATGTCTGTTACTGATCTATAATGAACATCGTTTCACGCGCCCTCGTCTATTCAGTACATTGTTTGTAACCGTTTATCGTATTACGCTACTGTTGTTAAAAGTAGTCCTTAAACATTTAACTACATCAATATTTTTTATAAATCATTGGATCAAAACTTTTAAAAAGGATTCGTATATATGTAAGGTGAAAATGTAAAAATAAAAATTTAATTTATTTTATTTTATATATTTATTCTTCTAGTTATAGTAAGAATTTACGGTAGATAGACGACGATGAGATAGAATAGACGGAGTAGAACAAAAAAAAACAAATACTCTAACTCTATTAACTGTTATACACACTATTAAACACACAATTATGCATTTAGAATATGCATTCAGGTTATTATTAATTTATTTCTTAATGTCTTTCTGAAAATAGCGGATTCAGATATCATAATAGAGAAGAGACCAACACAATGATATGAACGCAAAAAATCCTTTTAACATTTTTCGCACAATACATACTCGTTTAATAAGGTCGGCAAAATCATCTTAACATAGTTTTTAGTTTAGTCTTAAATTATATACATAGCTATTATCGATAGAATTCTTTTTTTTTTTAAATTATCAACTGTGTATCCTGTCAAAAGACTTACGACTGGAAATTAAAATTAATTGTTATTATAATGAATGAGTGTATTGTTAATGAATACCTTTGTTACATGACATCTATGTTATTCATTCTAATCCCAAATCCTGAACAGCTGTTGTCAATTTAGGATTTATCAAATACTCATCAACAACTTACATATATTCACTAGATTAACCAACACTAACAGTCTTAATATTAACATGTTATCTCGCTAAGGCAGCTCCGAGGGCCCAATGTCTATTCTTACAAACTTGACAAGCTTCGTCTACATATATTCACTACTCACTTTACACGCTTTTGTACGCAGGTTCTAGATCCTTGTAATAGTAAAAGTTATTACTTTAGTAATTTAGAACGCTTCTGTTATCTGAGTGAAATCTATATGGTAATTTTAAATAATTGAGCGGCAGCCGTTGCTAAATAAAAACATTACACATGAGTGGGGAATATGAACTACCCGCATGGAAGTTATGGCGGTCGCCAATCTACAGCATTGGCATCTCTCGATAACATTATATCCACTCGATTTTCAACTTTAATACTTTTGCCATAGAATACACATGATCCGCTTTTAAAAATTCAGTGCTGCGCTTCCCCCAACAGAGCTATTTACAACTAAAGGGTGTATGGCCTAAAATGGATCAGCAGTTACATTTTAAATACATATTATGCTTCACACAATGGCCAGTCGTTTAATAATACACGCATGCACGTTGTTTTAAATGGTATTTTTATTGCTAGGAACGGATTTCTTACTGTTTAATAAAAAGCTTATTCTTTGTTTATTTTTGATACGCCTATGAATAAGCTAAAGGTGATACTATGCCCTACAGCTATTCCATATAGCCTTTGGTCTAATCTGTAAATACAGGGTACCTACGAGATATGGTCTTATTGATACGATGAAAAGCATGTGTGCGTGCGTCCTTGTAGACAAATAATGTAGTGACAACACACAGATAATAGAGCTCCTTCGCCTTTTCTCTACGGAAGAATATTACAAAAATATTGGTTATTTATACAATAAAACGCATTGTTCCTATATATTTTGAATTGAATTATTATTTACCTTTAAATAATTCATATCATTATTCCTATAAATAATTGAATTACTTAAATTTAAAGAATGTACAATTACATGTTTTAATTTCTCCAGGATTCAATCCTATTATTATTTTCCACTCTTCCTGAAAATAATTATCATACAAATACATTACTTTTAACGAATCAGTTTATCTAATATTGCAATGTTACATACATACGTTACATCCAGTTTACTGAATCTTATGTACATCAAACATGTTTACTCGATTTGTGTACCCTTTACATTAAATTTCTCACATTACTTATAATAACAGTATCTTCGGACATCTCACACATGAGCAAGTGGTCTCAAGGTAAGCATCGAGAGAGCTTGTGTTATAGTAATCAGACGGATGATAAATTACATATAGATATGTATATAAACGTATACTTAAATAGATATTATTTACACCCAGACACAGAACAAATAATATTCTAGTCACACAAATATTATTCTGATTGGACATCGAACCCACTAACCACTGCAACAAGGGGCCAGTTGAAGGTTAATGTGTTAAATATGTAAAAGGTCAAGCATTTCGTCGAGGGTCCTCGGTGGAAGAACCTTTGCCGCACTAAGCAGTAGTAATTGCGTGTTTTTATTTGACACTACGGGTGTGTTAAGGTGTCCTAATAAGGTTTAAAAGCATACGTAAAAAAATCGTAACATAACGCCTGTAAGCCCCGAAAGGGTAGGCAGAGGGGTGCAATACACCCCGACGTTTCACTAGTTACGTTTAAGTCCCGTGGAATAAGTGGTGAGCTTATTGCCATACACCGGGTACAATTCCAGACTCCGAGTCACTACTAGAAATTCTAAATTAGAAAAATCCAATAGTACCCGATCCAGGATTTGAACCCAGGACCTCCCGATCGGCTGTCGCGGTTGCAACCGCTCGACCAACAAGGCAGTCTATGTGCCATATAAGCATATAGTAGTTCTTGGAGAATCTAGACGTCTGCGGATTTAATAAAACTTGTTATTTAATAAGCCTTAAATTCAATATTTAATCATTTTAATTGAATAAAATTGGGTGTTAAAAGTTAAGCTTATTTTTTAAAATGCCAAAATTGACTCTTTAATTAAACTTGATCCCTTGCAACCTAGCTATATCTACAGACCAAAAGCATAAACAGCGATAGCTCTCGAAAATCTAAAACTATTTATTTTATGTTACTACTTTTGTTACTGTTGATGGACCTGTCAATGGAAGCTATTGTAGAGTTCATACTCTACGTGTCGAAGTAAACACAAAGCGCTCGAGTCGTCGAGTAAAAGCGAAATGCACGAGCGAGTGCGGTGCTCACATGTGATCTAAATTTAGCTAATTTGCGTGCATCTAAGCCTCTGGTCCCACTGTTTATTACAAGCGATATTATACTCTTCTTTTTCTCAATCATTCCCGTATTTCTGATCCGGTCCATCGCATGGTGAAGGGCGTGGTATACAAAGGATTTAGTAAAAAAATAAGATGTTGGATGTGTATGTAATATAATTTTATCGCTTCGGTTTCACTACACCTGGTAATTACGAGGTAGGCAGAGTGCATCGAGTGTCAAATATTGCTGTCTACATTCATTACTCTATGCTAATAAGGCTCTTTTTCTCTTTACATATTTTCATCAAGTATCATAAGTGGTCACACAAACAATCCACCATTCAATTATTATTGTCTGGTAGTCATCTTTATTAATTCGCAAATCTTAAATCATTGTTGTTGTTACACCGGAAATCATTATTAATTATCACATACTTCAATTACTTATACATTCCACCATTGAATAAGGGGGAGAGCCTATTGCTATAAACCGGATACAAATCCAAACTCCGTACTACTATTGAGAGTTTCTGACGTTTGCAACAACTCGACCGACGAGGCAATAACTAAACTGTGTGCTTTACTGCTATATGTTTCCAGGGTATTTCTAATGTTATTGCTGTTTCTTCGCTCTAAACTCTTTTATCGCACGCAGAGAGCGACGAGCTTGTGTTTCTCGTTTGAAAACAAAAGCCCGATGGCGACCACCGTTGAGCTTTCCGAGAACAAAGTTGGAGTGTATTTAGCTCGTCCCCGAGCGAAAATATCTTACTGCACAGCTTTTACTCACTGATTTCCTAGCACAAACTGCGCATTTCGTGTGAATTTTTCAGCTTCGTCCTTCTCACATTCGATGGTGATTATGTTTATTCAAGATACTGTTACAAATATTATTATTATCATGTCCTCAGGTCAGTCTCTACAAAGATCTTAAAAGAAGTAAAGGAGTGTAAGTCCTTTTGACGTTTACAAATGACTGTCTCGTCGTCTGCCTGCTCACCGACCGGCCCTCGGTTTGAATCTATTCATGGCTATATTTCTATTGATGGCTCAGATGCTATTGGATTTTTTAACTTAGAATTTCTAGTGGACATTTCTAGCAGTGGCTTAAGTGTAGATCAGTGCTGGTCTAGGGTAATGGCTAACCAGCTTTTCTATTGTGGGGCGTAAACGTAACTGGTGAGATATGAGAGTATATTGCACTCTTCTGCCTACTCCATCGGGGATTATAGGCGTAATGCTACGTTTAATATATTAGGATACCTGGTTTTTATTGTCGCCAGAAATATGAAATAAGACTTAGTATTACTTACTTAATATTACTCGCTATTCCTGTAAACCAAATAAAAAAGCTAAGTAAAAGAATACCAGTATCCCTTTATATCTCCTGCATATAATTTTATTCGACTTAATATTACCCACTATTCCTGTAAAAAACATACCAAGCTTAATAAAGAAAACTCAGCATTACATTTTTTAGCCATCCACAAAGGTGTTATAGAGCATATAACTCTAAGGTTTCATTGAACGATATTATAAATCTCTCATATCTACGTTAGTATTATTAACAATATGTGTGCTAGATATGGTTGTGTATGTACACATTGCATAAGGTTACATGTTTACAAGCACCCTGGAGTGACTGCTTTCTCTAGTACACTATTCCCATAGACATAAGGTTAAAATTCCAATGACGAAAACAACGTGGGCTAATCGGCAGTGAGCAACAGGGGAAGAGGTCGAGGCTATCTGTAGATAAGAACTGAACCGAACCGTCCATCGAGTTGACTGAGCTCACACAGTTAAAGCTATCGCTACACTAACGAACATATCTGCAGTTCCATTTTGATGTTAGAACTGATCAGTTTTATTTCTGTATGAAAGCACTAATTTAACAGCAATTTTAAACTCACAAAACCCCATTGGAAACATCTAATGTTTTTAATATTCTGTATAGATTAATATTGAAAGAAAATTAAAAACAATTTTGCTCAATAACTACTGACGGAATGTCTTTCATTGTTTTGTGTGAACGCAGCATAAACAAAAATGCTGAAACGTCATCCTAACTGTAGACATTGTTTATTTAAGACAGAGGAACGCTAAATTTTTGAATAAACTTTGGGAACCACACCTCTTTTGTACAGAAATGGTGTTCCCGTTTAACCATATACAGTTGCATTAGCATAACAAATGTTATTTAGTTGTGACGTGGTATTTTTAATTTCCTTAATGCTATCAATGCCACAGTGTCACAAGATAACTACACGGAAGTAGAAACATAAAAAGCGCTTTAAATAACACTATACATAGTTAAACAGAGCGTGTTATTGAACGCAAACCGCACATTATGTGGCCTCACGTATTTTTTAGTAATTCCAATAGGAATCAGCTACCGTGTAAAATAAAACGTCTTGACCTATAATGTTAGGAAACGATTCGCTTAAAATTCGTTTCTTATCGATTATGATATTATCCGTATTGAGCAATGCAAATAAAAAAATAATTACTATTAAATTCGACCGAGAAACGCAATAAAGAAAATCAAGGTCCGTAAAAATCTAAAACAGAAAAGCGTTAACTTTTACTTTCGTTGCAATCGCTCTGTCCTCACTTCCTACTTAAAGAGGAGGGATGAGCTTACTATCTGTCTCTTTCTTTCAACGGTTGTTATATATTTGCATCCTTGTCGTACTTGCTTTAAATCATCTTGGGCCATACTAATTTCCTTGTAAACGCTTAGTCATCTTGGGTCAGCGACAGCGGTTTGAAATGTCACAGCAATCGGTTCGTATAGCGCTTGACATGACTCAATTTTAATTTATACTTCAACTTCTAGTGTCCAACGATTCCACCCGCATCAAAAAAATTGAAACTACACGTAATTACATAAATATAAAAAGTACAAAACGTATTTGTTTACATTTAAATGTTAAAATAAATGTAGAAAATTAAGCCTAATAATATACATTAAGCATGATCACATAATACGTTAAAATTAATACAACTATTTAATTACACGTGACAGGCAATTCACGTGACACCAAATTTACGTGACATGGAACTTTTACGTACCTACTCAAATTAATGCTATTATTTTATAACGTAAAATGTTCAATTTAATCAAATATGCTGTCTTTTATATTGTACAATATTTACAATATTCTATAAACAGAGATATCTAACGAATTAATATCGATACTACGAATGTTAGAGCGCTGGCAACTTTTTCAATTTTGTAACTAAGCGTTGCCTTCTTTAAAATATCCTTGACAGTGATAAGGAGTTTAAGTTATGATGTTATAATTCTGAATATTTTTCTAACTATATTTTGTCATATATTCTTTTCTTACACAGGAATTTATGTTCATAAGGTTTTTTTATTCTGCCGCCTATCTTTCCCTTAGGGGTAAGCATTAGGTAATACGCTCCCAAGATGCACCTAATCTACAAATTCTACGTCCCAACATGGAATTTATAAGGAGCCCCGGTCCAGATTTCGAATTACTATTACAAATTCTATGTTTGAAATATCCGTTAGTATGCTCTCAGGGAATTAAACCCAGGACCTGTCGATCAGCAGTCGCGGTCGCGAGATAGTCATTCATTAATTTTCCTTATGTTTACTAGTAATTGTACCTAACTACACGATTTTGTATCATTACGATATTCATTATATAAAAGAAAAAATGGAATATTTGTTTCGGTAATATTATTTAGGGTGGAAACCGTACCCTTCATCAATACTATAATAAACCTCGACATAATTATAATAATGGCAATTGAAATCGACTTTATAAATCGACACAACAATATCATTCTTCTAAAATTAAAATTAGCGACGGTTTTTAACTTTAAATTATGTTAAAGATAACGGTGGATTTTCAAACATTCGAAATATAAAATAATTGCACATACAAGTACGTTTTGAATTTGTGGATTTTCCATTTTCCATTAATTTTAAAATATTATTTTATTACACAAACAAAAAATATACAACCATAACAATCTCGTAAACCATAATCTAAATATTGTTTCTATACTCTATTTTTCTTTTTCATTTTAATAAGCGAATCTATTAATCGAGTTCCGCGTAAAGTGTATACTGACTGGTAATTCGTAGTAAATGAGGTTATAAATGTATTATATAAGTTGATTTAACATGATAAATGGTGGGGAGAAGATCGTGTAGTGGTAAAGCGATGCCAAGCGTCATCAGGCGAGTGGACGCTGCTATTGGTATGCAAGCAACACGCGTCCAAGGTCAATTGCCCCACGCACCTCACCATCACTTCCTTGTTGGCAACCGACGAACAGCTTGAGCAACTGCCTCTCACCAGAATTAGGCTCCCGGTTGCAACACGTCTCACACATCAAGTGGCAACTCGCATTGACTAACACCACCTCTGAAAATCTTTAATTCTACGCAAACACGATGTCACAATGTGTTTGTGAAATGATCAGCCATAAGAGATTCAATCGTTGAACTTTTAAATTTATTAGACGTCCGTTAAACATTCGTAAATCAGGCTTTGTTAATGTTTAAGCTATGTTAGATTTAAAATCACACGTAGGTAAGTCCATATATGGTATGGTATACCCGCACCTTTATTTCATAATGTAATAATAATAATAATAACCTTTATTTCATAATATAATTTATTTCACAATACTATAATTTATAAATAAAAAGTTCCGTTAACGACTTTCATAAGTACATTCATAAAACTTAGGAAAATAGGGTTATAGTTAATGAGATGGTAAACTGCAGGTCAACCTAAAGTCCTATGGCAGTACAAGTGCTATGGTAGCTATTTAATTGGGAAAAATATCGTCCTCACAAGATATTATTAGCTGACGAGACAAGTTTCTTGAGTCAGCTTTTTAATGAGCGCTTTTATACCTTCTAGGAAGACGGTGTAAGTTGGTAAATTTCGAAAATATTTACGCACTGTTAGTATTGTATCATCACGGCGTGTTCCTTACGGCGGGTAAGCACCTAGTGGCAAATATACTTAGGTATACTTAGACATCTGACCTGCTTCTTCTGCATTCATTATTCTTATCGTACACGAAGATCGCTTTCAGAGACTTCTAACTCCCCATGTGCTAGCATTCGATCTACTATATTATATGTATATATACACGCTGTAACTTAAAATTTACCGTAGCTCGTTGTTAGTACTGTACAGTCAGTATTGAATATGTTAATATCGTAATAAAATAAATTACCATAAGCATAATGTTCGAACTGGAGCCGGGCCGGTTATCAGCGCGGCTGTGCAATTTAACTTTCAAGGCTGGGACCGGTGTCGAACACTACACAACGACTAACTGGGAACTTGGCTTTGTCATTTGCGCTCTGCGACCATGCGTCAGTTCCTTAGTTTTCCATAACCTGAATGTTCCAATTATCACATTTTGTTATGAATAATTTCGTTAGTATGTATGTATCATAACATCACACCTCTATTTCCCCGGGTAGGCAGAGTATTGTAGTGTACTCGTACGTTTCAGTTAAATATACATACGTACGAGTACCTATGTCCCATCATGGAATAGGGGGTAAGCCTACTGCCATACACCGGGTACAATTTTAACTCAATGCTACTCCTGGGAATTTTAATTTAGAAAAACTAGTAATATTACACATGATTAAATATGAACCGGTTCAATTTACGTATGTTTTTCCGGGATAGCCCGACTAGTTTTTATCCTATCCAAGGTCCTTAATTATGAAGTCCCTACGATCACAGCGAGGTCGCGGCGTAACCAGCGGAACAGACACCCAAACAAAGAAATACAAAAATGTTAATCAAGAACTTGTCGCCACTTAAACAAAAGATTCAACACTTTTCATACACAACGTCTTCATAAAACAAGATACCGCGTACCGGATGTTTATTCATATCGAGCTGCAACCGAAAATAGAATTTAATGTGATTAGAATTTATGGCCTTTGTTGAGAATTGCGCGCAACGTGGATGGATACGTTTTGAATGAACTTTTATCGTTTTGTTGGACACAGACCCCGTCTAAGAATGAAATGTGTAACGCCATAACCTGCCACGTAGTCGAAAGTAGTTCAGCAGACATGTAAGTGCGTCTACATAGAAATGAATGTAAACGTACAACGAATGTTAGACGTGATTGTTATACATATGTAAGAACACATTTCTCGAGAGATAATTTAACCGATGATGTCATGTCACGTCTGGTAACGAACGAGCAGGAAGCCCGATGCTGTGCGCGAAATGCTATCAGACTACTGCCCTTTGTGAATGTGAATTGTGAAGTCTTGAGCGGAGACCGCTCGAACACTGCTTCAGCTTTTTATCGTGTATCGTTATAGAATGAGACAGGTGACACGCAACCGGTAGAGCTATTTAAACCTTATTTGGTGAACGATTGAAATGTCGCAAAAAAATCGCATTCGCATTTAGTATGTGGTAGTAAACAAAGTATACGCAAGACGTACATTGCCTTGAAACTGGGCACAATTAGAACTACACATTTGAATTTTAGAAAAGTTATTTTTTGTTGTCAATCAATTTTGTATTTATTACACTAATTCATTATACTAATTTACAATTCCAAAACTGCTTTGAAAAAATACGATATAACATTTACATTGTGGGTTTTTTAGGTACCTATTCATAATAACATTTTTTTTTATTTTCATTATTTAATTGGCATTTATGCACTGAAAGTAGTATTTATATTTATAACTAGACAGACATTATTTTTTTGTGCATCGAAACTGGATAAAAATTTAAAAAGTTAATTTATTAACAATACACTAAAAATATCCGCATACCCGTAAATGTCACACACAATGACTATTATATTTTAGTTTTCCGTCTAGCTTTGCATGAAAATAAAGGAAATTAGTATAGTTTAAAAAAATTAAATTGAAATTATATGTGTTCTAAAATTACACATTAAGATGGAGCCGGCTTGGCGTTATGATGAAGATAAATGACCGCGGCAATCAAGCACACCAATCCAATACTTGGCCGTTTAAAATTTGTAAACTGTATATAAAAACACTTACGATTACCTATATTTATAGCGAATGCATTATTATAACTATTGTAATACTCTCGTACGGAGTGTTGATCGACAAAAACCTGTAATAATAACACAATCATTGTTTAATACTTAGTAGTTTTAAAGGCTGTAGAAGAATCTGAGACAAATGAAATATCGTGATTGCCTGCGAAGATTGGTGATTAGATATTAGCAAAAACAGGGTTTTGATGTACCTAATATTCGTCCTATAGTAGTGGACCAAGAGCCGCCGGTTTTTCTCTGTATAATATATGAACAATTTATACAAATCAAAACGAGAACAGTCGGCGATGTTCACGCCCAATTTTTGCCCATCGTTAAAGACGCTTGCTAATTGATTCTTGCTTACAGTGGAATATACTTTATTGAAATAATATATTCTTTATACATAATGTATTGTTTATTGAAAAAATATATGAGGTCTAATAATTTTTGGTCTGACGACTTAAAGAAGACAGCGGAAGCTGCTGGAATCGGAAAGCCCAGGACCGAATGGAGTTTCGCCGATTAGGGGAGGTCTATGTCCAGCAGTGGACATCAAGCGGCTGACGATG
>DWME01004049.1:0-16987 GCA_018244795.1 Parelbella ahira ahira
CCTATCTAGTAATAGAGCAATAAAAGGTTTCCGCCCAATATCCCGGACCCATCGGCGAGAGGAAACACGATAACCAGCGAGGCCTGTTTAATAACTGGTTATATTACATACAATGGATCTGGTCATAGAACGCCGTATATGCGAAAACATTGAAACTAGTGGACACTGTATAATAAAAAGTAATAAACCGCAAATAAAATTAATGACACGTTATTACATTGTACCAATTTATATAATATGGTGGTTATATGTAACAAAAATGTATTAAGAACCCACCGACAACGAAGATGCGCTGCGTGCGTTGCATCAAGAAACATTAATTGAACAGAGTTTGTCGATCAATTGAGGGCACCTGGTATTTTCTATTTAATATCTATTTCTGCTAACCAATGAGAAAAAATAATATTCAATTTTTTTTTAATTCTGCATTCAAATAAACTGTAGGAGGGATTAGGTAATTTTATATTACATAAGAACTAATCGAATGCGACGCTTAGAAATGTTCCAAAGCCCAGCTCTTTTTACTACAAAACACTTAAAACACCCACATTTTTATATTCCCAGTATACAACTATCTAGCATAAAACAGTAGTAATATATCTGAATATTTAATGGTATATCGCATGTAATAAAGTGTATAGATCAAGATTAGGGCGATGTGAAACATCGGACCAATATTCTCTTGCATTTTGCAGTTAATATATCTTTTAAACGGCTTTCTTGCTGGCCGCAGCCAGGCGGCATAAATCGTGCAAGATTTTTTTACAACGAGCAACGCGCAGTTTAAACAATGTAATACGTATTTATCACGTTGTAATTATTTCCTGTTGTAGTGCGAATGTATTTTTCATTTAAATGTTCGTAGCTTAAGTACCAGTATTCACCGAATTAGAGATCCAATTTTAATTTTGAGCGGCCTCTGTTAGTTTCTTTAGTTCATATAATTATGTAAATGTACATTTAGGAATGGTAAATATATTTTTTTAAATCAAATCCCTTAACCATAGCTGAGAGTGCAGGGCTATGAGTACTGACACACTCGTATACCATTACTGTCATCATCATCATCTCAGCGTTTATCCCGGTTACGTCCTCACACTGGTGTGTGAGGACCCAGGGTCCGCTTTCCGGCTTCGTCTAGCCCACTTCGAACGATATTCGGCATCCTGAAATGGAGTCCGTTGGCACGTATGTCATCTTTAATGAAGTCAAGCCAGCGTTTCTTGGGCCTGCCCCGTTTTCTGGTACCGTTTTCGTTTTCTTTACTGTAGTTGAACATAAATATTCCAAAAAATATTTTTTCTTTAATACTTTGAGAATTTTTTGACGCAATAAAGATTCAATCGTTTCGAAGAAATATCGGCATCGCTGTGTTCGATAAACATTTGATCTTAGCGTCTGATTTGTTCCCTTTTGTGATCAAATGCTTTCGTCATTTGTTTATGTCGTTTGCTGTCAACATTGATTCACGGTAGGGATGTCCTTTAACTTCAAAACAGTACTTTGTAGTGTACGTGTATAAGAATATACTACTTTCTTCATGAGTAAATACCAAAAAATCTCAAATAAAATGTTGAATAACAAAATTCTGATGAAACATTACAAAATTTTAATATATTGTCGTAAAATCTATGTTATTGTTCTTTTTAATCTTCTTGTCTATCTTTCCCGAAGGAGTGAGCCTATTGCCAAATACAGGGCACAGATTTAGAGCTACTACTAGAAATTCTAAGAAAAATCGATAGTACCCGACCGAACGATCGAATCTATGACCTTTTGATCAGCAGTCTCGCTTGCAACCGTCCGAACTACAAAGCAGTTGATTGATGCTATCTATTCTCACAGGCTTCTAACAGACATGATTTGAGCATCGGCGATGAACAATTTAGTTACAAAATCGGATATAAAGTAGTGGCCATAGCGGAAATCGATCGAACTCACACATAGGAGTTAATGACTGTGAAATGGAATGTTTAATTTATTTTCTCATTATATTCACGTCATGAAATCGTACTGACATAAATATAAAATGCACGAACGTATGAAGAGTCATAGAAGTGTCAAAACTGACTCTATTTCCGTCAGTCATGGTTGTTAGTGCCACTAATGTACTTAGCTCCAGTAAGCCGGGGATTATCCAATCAGACACGTGAAAGAGCGTCAGCTTATTTCACTATATCGTGTTACGTTTAATGTAATTTCTATGTACGTACTACTAGATAACATTTATCGATATATGTATTTATGGCATAATAAATATTGTTTAATTAATTTATTTATTAAACGATTCTAATTAACTATTTCATTAATTCCTTGAAAAGAATAAAAACCGTGCAAGTGTATTTTTAATTGTGCGGCCTTGTCTCAGTGAACAGAACGTGTGAAATTCATCAAGCCATTTGACGGCTTATTCAATATTCTAATTGAGGAAAAGAAAATGAACGCGTGATTAAAACGTAGTGCTATATTAAGATGGGATATAAAGTTGGATGCGATTAATGCAAAGTGAGGCACGGAATATGTAGAGGAGATAACATGCGCTGGGACGCTTCGTTTGTTTCGAACTTTCGAATGGCACTTACTTCCCAAGGGCCATAAGAGATATTATTTTTTTATAACAAACTAGTTGCATGCAAACAGAAATGAGATAGAAGTTGTATTAAAAAAAATGTATTAATTTGATGGAACTTTTACTATTATTATATTGTAGTCACAGTCTCCGTTTGAAAACTCTATTGGTGCCCGGTAACAATGCTCTTTATGTTGTGGCGGTTGACGGATTACACGCCTTTTATACATATTTGGGACACTCGCCTATCTGTAGAATGAAACTGTATTGAAAAGTTGTTGAGAATTTTTTATGGTTTACATATTTACTTTATATATCATTGTGATTTAAAGTTCAACCTCCCACTCCGGGAATCTTGCGTTAAAATCCCATTTGTTACTAGCAATGTTTTGGATTGAAGCTGCGAAAAAGTATGCAATGTACTCTTGATAACATCACTTACTAAGGCGTGTGGACTCTGTTAACCTATATATAGCCAGCATGGCAGATTGACCGGAATCGTCCTCATACTAAGAGAAGGATGAAGCCGATTTACAGTGACACTATACCTTAGAATTCGTTGTGTTTAATTACAATTCAGATACAGACTCCGTTGAATATTGTTAGCACTTATGCTTATTGAGATTTTGTACTGGCCTATTTGCTGACCTCATGAAATGGTTCATTATATCTATTTGAATATGTGTCGAAATAACTATGGTACATAACTATCGCTTTTGGTTTGTATACTCGTAGTTTGAAATCCATTTTCCTACAGATTGTAAGTTTTCTAATTTTTAAATAAATAGTACAAAAGTTTTCCAGTGCTACAGCAACAAAAAGTAATTAAGTGATAACATCCCACCTTTCATTTATATAAAATAATCTAAGATTATTCTAATTCTCTACCATAAGGGAACTGGCTTTGTCTAAAGCCGTCTATTGTAGGTTCGACTGATCGATTGAGAAATTCGGTAAATAGGGCCCATTGGGAATTTACGTGCGTCGTTGAAGGGTTAACAGACATAAATATATTTCAGCGGCGCGGATATTCGTTTTCCCTGAGGTATTGAGCTATCATTGATATTGTAGCCTTTGGTTTTTGGGTCGTTGGTCGTATATAAGGATTCCAACTGAGACATTCTCAGCTTAAGGGTAGAGGATTTCATTACTGTGAATTTGTAACATAAATAATGGATTTGAACGATATTATCTATTCAATAACGTTAACATCAAAGACTTTGTCTATGCGATTTCTTAAATTGTTAGTTATTGTTTCATACAAAACAAAAAAAATATGAGTTCCAGTGTTCAAATTTTTCAGAGAATTTTGAAGCAAATTAAAAAAAAATCCTTAAAGCTTTTTTGCTATCAGAAATTGTTTTCGTTAGCTTGAGTTTAAATCTGTCAAGAACTGGGACATCTCGGTAAGGCAGTGACGGAACGGAATAGAAGTATATACGTAGCGTAGAAATTGCCAAGAAGTTTAAATTAGGCAAGAAAAAATTAATCTCAATTGCTTGCAGACAAACTGCAATTAAGTAAAAATCAGTATTTAAGATTAAGCTAATTCCTATTTTTGCGTTGTACTAATCATACCTTAAATACTTTTAAACCATATTTTCTACTATAAGTATATTATCACTAACAAAGTCGTAACATTACATGGTGAATTAAACTAAAAGGACCCTACTGAACTATTCATAAATAAAGCAGTTGCGAGAAAAATTGTGCTGCTTTAGAAAGAATAAAATAAGAGCGATATTCGATAAACCAATAAAACAGCTGGCAGAGACAATAGAACAATGAACCTGACAACAAATTATAGAGTTAACGGAACTGTGCGAACTTTGAATCGGCTATTGGAATACAACCGGGTGGCACAAAGGTGGTAAGTACTAAGTTATTTCGGGGTATTTGTTACCGCTATAAGTTCACGTAAAATTATTTATATATTTGCTTTCAAATAAGAATTTAACCTTCTTTATAAAAATGTTTCTTTCCACGCATCTGTTTTCTTTATATAATACGTTCACCTTGTTTCCATTCGTTTCTAAATCGCAATATGTACTTTTTTTTCTGTTTTTGTATTAATTTTTATATCTACACGTTTCTTTACATTTCTAAATGGCAAATAAAAGCTTTAATAAAGAAAAATTATGTACTATTTATTACCAGGGATTCTTCACTTAAGCATATTTATGCGAATGATGAAAGGGACTCGGTAAAACGGCATTCACTAAAGTAACAAGACGCCTGTCTGAGGCGAGGCGTGACGGACACCGAAAGCAATATGACGCCCAGTGAATAACAAGCCCAAACAAACTGTGTAACTTTGAATTACAGAACGGACAAACAGAAGAAAGGGTCGGGGATTGTCACTGGCTCATTTGTCGCGACCTTCACGTCGTCAGCCCGTCTCAGTCCATTGCTGGACAATTGGATCTTAGACCACTGTATAAATTTGGTTTAATTTTGTTCGATTCTTTGAACGATTTTTAATAGTAATACAATTATTATATGCTTCAGAAGTTATTTTTTCAAGTCAGTTAATTTTATGGTAAGTCAATGAAAATTTTAAAACACTTTAAAATCAGCTGTAAATGCATTTTGTTCGCTTAAGACAAAAAACGTTTCTATAATGCAATAAGATTTGTAAGGATAATACTTTGAAGTCTTAAAATTTTTCTGGAAACTTTAGAATACTTCGCGACGCTGTAAATTTTATTACACAGAAATATTTCATAGATTTTCGTTTTTAGTCTTCCTTTCCAATGTTATTTTTCTTTCTACGTTGTTTAACTATTAGGAAAACTTATTGATTAAAATCTTTGCAGTGATTCTTTAGTTACCTGGATCTTTTTAAAATCAATTTAAGTATAATTAATGTCACTTAATGTGTACCCAGTGGTTGAGGCTATCATTTGTGGCAGCCTGGTCTTGGCCGCGGATTATTAGCATCTCTAGCAAGAGACTGCTTCTTTGGTCTAGTGGTTGCAAGCGCGACTGCTGATCGAGAAGTCCTGATACTCAAGTCAAATACTGGATTTTCCTAGCTTAGAGTTTCTAGTCGAGATTTCTAGTAGTATCTCAGGGGTCTGAATCTATGCCAAGTGTATGGGAATAAGCTCAATACCTGTTCCACAGTGACACCTAAACGTAACGGGTGAAACGTGGGAGTGTACTACAATACGCCTACCCGTACGGGCATTACAGGCGCGATGGTACGTTATCATATTAAAATTATTCACGTAACATAGCATAAAACAACTCACATAAATTCATAACTTTTAAAACAACGCCAGCTTTGCAAGCAAATGACAAAAACAAACGTTGTGAAATTAAACGCAGAAATCGAGAATATGTTTTGTGATTTCGTTGTTTGAAACTGTCGGAGGAAAGTTGTGCCCGAATCTTTCTTGTTTGTTTTCAATTATTATTCAGTAAACAATCATAATTATGTTGTAACACAGGTTTATAATTAATAGTAATATATAAGTAATTTTAACGATTGAACTATTCGTTATTAGGGAAACAAATATTAATTATTTATTTAAGCGTTACATGATCTGTGAACAAAATACAGAACAGGGAAAGTTACTTAACAAGAATTATAAGTAGGTATAAACATCAAACTGAAACCCTCTGCCGAATCACTTAAAAGTAGAACTTTAAGGCAAGGGAAACTTGAACCGAAAGTGACAAACAAATAAGTAGAATGTTCGAGAAGCGCTCTTTTCGACTTGTGACTTCTTTTTCAAACTGTCAAAGGCGAGATGTAATAAAATTACTTGTTTAACAATATCCAAGCATTGCTTTTTTTATGTAATTCTTGAAAACAACGAATGATACTATCATATATCTATGTTAAAGATGGATATGAAAATGAACTTAAATTTAGCCGGCTAGTGTTAAGGTTAGTATTATTACTTTTGTTATGACTTTCGAAGTAAATGTGATATCTATTATTATATAACAATAATTTCAAGTAAAAATTCGTGTAGACTATCTAATTTGATTTAAAGGTTATTTTGTGAGATGGCGGGAAAAACTAAATATGGTATTGGGAGGTGGTGTGAGATGTTTGGCAGGTTTATTATCAATGTTGAGATATAGAGCTTGAGACGTTACGAATGAATTATGTGATCTAGGACAACTCGTCCACTGTTGGAAATAATATACATACGAGTAATAATCTGCAAAATTATGACTAAAACCTTTTTTTAATGTCCTTAAACATAATTCGATCTGTCCTATTTCTTGTAATGTATAACACAATGTATAATTAACACACTCAGTCGATGACGTAGATTAATTCAACGCTCTATTAATCAACTCTTGAACCAGAATGTTCAAACTAATAACGGGAACTCGTATAATTAATAGAATTCAGTATGACGATGTCGTACATATTATGTTACCTTCTTTCGGTATGAAATTTATTAGGTAAGACTGTTCTTTATACATAATGGAATCAAAATTCCACCTTTCACGCTGTTCTGTATTAAATTTTATAATTGCTTTTTCAGTTGTATATTTGAAGGATCTGAAATGAGGCAGAATACTCTTGTCTACTTGGCGTTTTTGATTAGTTTTTAGGGGTCTGACATATTGTATCATGCATTTAAAATACTTTTGCAATATTTTACATAAAGGTGTATATTCATAAGTATGTTCAATGAATTCGTCACTTCGTAAGTTCTTTTAGGTGCAGTATATGCTCTCGATGCTATCGATGTTCTCGCTGGCCACGTTGACATATTAATTGGCTATAACTGAGAAAATATAGGCAATGACTGCACCTTGTTGCAGGCAAAAACCTAAATTATTATCGTCGATAACTGACGGGACATTTTCAAAAAACTGCATTGGCCGCAGAGAGCTTTTAAGAGCCTTACATGATTTAGATTTTTCGTACTTTATTGCGTTTCAGAATAAACTGACAATATTTCCGACAATGAAATAACTACAAGGACTAAGCAATCATGAACTTGAGTAAGTTTGCTGCGACAATATTGGTATGAGACAACAAGTATTAAACAATAAGTGCTATGGACCTTTGTTTGGGTGACCACTAGAAGAAAGTTTTTACGAGCATTTTTGTGTTACGGTAGATTATGGAAGATTGCTGTCGTTACGCAATATGTATCTCATACGTAAACTCTTAAGGTGAGACAACAAATTTAAAAAAAGCTCTAAAAATTGAAAGCTAATTATTGCTGTTCTAAGGAAATATCAAATAATTGTAAGGTATTATAGAACATTTCAAATATACGAGTAAAAACTAGTGTAATTTCTATATTTCCAATATTATTATCTTTCATGTAGTATTTCCCATTTTTACTATTGATTATCTTGTTTCGATTATTTGTTTGTATAATTTTTTTAAACTGTAACATCAATTTCGTGACTTGTTCGTCAAAGGTCAATCATTTTCAAATAACTTAGTAGGTACTTTCTACTTAACATGTACGTACATCTTACGCTCATTTGCGTTAGATCATTTACACCCATAACACAAATCTCATCCGAGCAACGTGATATCAGATCTAATTATCTTGACGGGTCTATAATTTAAAAAAAATATTGCCAGTTATGAATTATACGAGTAATTAACGCTCTAAACAGTTGCCAGCCGTGTAGCTGGCGTGAAGCCAATCGTTACCATTCGCTTCGTAAATAATCAAATTCTCCGCTAACTATGCAATTGTTTGGCTTTGAACAAGTTAATTTGTTTAAAGTCGGCTTAACAAAGCGATGTCAATAAGAATTCTATTGTAGGCCTAATAATAGTTCTAAATAATGAAAAATAGAATATATTGTAATAGTTTATTTTAAAATTGCAATTAAATAGGCAAGCCTGTTTTTTCATTTCGATCGTTTCTGTCGAAATGCTATTTTCGCCGAAAGGGTAGGCAGAGGAGTGCGACACTGCGACGTTTCACCAGTAACGTTTATGTCCCACCACGACTAACTACACGTTCTATAATGGTATGTATATTAAACCGTAATAATTTATTGCATACAATATTCGATGTGGATGTTTGTAGGTTGTTAATGGTTATTAGATTAATGTTTATAATTTACATACACGGGGAATTTTACAACCTGACAGTACAACAGAACATACATATTTCTATTTTAATGTACGCTGGTGTCGCCAATCATCCAGCGATTCGCCATTGGGTCTATTTCGGGCTAATATAAAGCGTAGCGTATAGGCCTCCACGTCCAAACGCTATGCGCGAGCACGCTCGCAGAGCCTCGTAATAAATGCTAACGCATTTATACTGGAGTGTACTGGATAGAGTTGCTTTGTAGGGCCGTGTTTGTAGAGCTCAAAATCACGGGAACATGTTGTTGTAAAATGTTTGTTATCCAATGTTATAAGCGGCTTAGAGCCTTACACATAAAATATTATAAACTAATTGATTTATGTAAATATAATATAAGAAGGAATAACCTTTTTATGCGTTAAAATGTATATTAGGTACAGCAAGCAGTGTAGTGGTTTATGTAAGAATATTTTTTTATTTTTTTTCACCTGGCTGACGGGACGAAATTGGTCCCATTCGCTAACACATTATGCAGAGTCACGTGTTTTGGAGCTCTGTAATAAATGCCCACACAGCTGTTACACATGCGTTGGGAATTGACCTGGATTTATTAGTCTTTCTTTATATCAATTGTCCACACAGTTGTGGCAGGAAATTTCCATACATATATCATTGCTGCACACTAAGTGGAGTGTACATATCTTCTAGTATAATAAAGTAAAAATATTTTAAAAGAAATTCCTAGAAATTCCCGTTCCATCAGCGCGGTAGAATTTGCCCTGCCGGTATGGCACATTTGAAATAGTATGAGATTTTTTCTGTCTTAATAATAAACGTAATATATCATAACAATAAATAACATTGTTATAGTACACAATATTTAAAAAAAATGTTTTTGTTTACATTTTATACAGTAACATTCACAATTCCCATTTAGTAGTAAATGCTTAACGTTTATCAAAATAAGATTGTAACGAAATAAATGTTATGTGCATTGACCATATTATAACTGCATATCCTTGTAATTCGACGCTTCTATTTAGTGCCTTCGTTATAAATTAAAGTAGGTACCTACCCAACCTGCTCGTAATACAATTAAGTCGCTACGTTCATACATTATGCAGGATCAAACTCGGTTCAAGCTCGTAATGTATGCTAACACAGTCGACCATGAATCGAGTTGTTACAAAAAATATTTTTATAACCCGCTGTAACGAATTACGGCACCGAAAAGATTTTCGTTATGTTTTTCTCTGTTTGGGTGTTTTATGTCTTTAATGGAGCCAGACGTTTTGCAAAATTCTTTCCTGACAGTTTTGTTAAAATTACTTTGCAATGTTGTTCGTTATACGAAGTATAGTTTTATATACATTCTTGCGGTGTGCACCGCCCATTCTTCGTAAAACAAAACATGCGAATGCAAACTAAATGTAGGTAAAGTGTACACCGCCATAGGTACCACTACCAACCCATGTTTCACCCCAAAACGGGGCAGCATCAAGGCTTTGGACTCGGGGATAACTGCAAATAACTATCAATATTGTAGAGGAGCCATAACACTACTAACGTTTCCTTTAACATTTCTATCTTTTGCGTGCTTACACGATGTCAAATCAAGCTAGGAATTACCATTAACGTGTCCTGAGTATTTCTGCAATCATAAAAGCGTTCCTGTTAACATTCTATAATTCGTGATAACAATACAATGCTCCAATAATATTACAGCATCTTCTCTTTTTTAAAGCTGTAGACGTATAAAAAATAATTAATACTCACTGCAATTCGTTGAGGTATATATTTAACTTCAGTCTTTATATTATAATTCACCCTCTGATATCTACCATATACAGATTGGTTGTTAATTACGAGAGGATAATTCGTGTACGTGTGGCCTCAATTTATTCGACGCTTCGGGCTAAGACGCTATTATAATATACTCGTATATACAATGCTATTGCTATAAAACAGAATGCTATAAAATAGATACTGTATTTGTATACGTTTCAAATAAACGCTCTGTAAATAGTATAATAAAATTAGCGTTTTATTTCCATCTATATACCCTGTTGGGTGAACAAAATATGTTCATTTATAAAACGTCTACTTCATCGATCAACTGTTCAAATCATCGCTACGGTGTCCATATTGCAATATAAGCGACGTTAATTCCTATAAAAAGTGCTGAACAAACAATGGCTTACGTTACAAAATTGCTCGATCACCGCACAATATGGTGCGCATACAGTTAACCTCAAGCGACGCTGCCGTAATGATGTATTTATGTTCTTTAAAATTCATGCCGGAATTTACTTCGAAATTTGTAACATTGCAGGCCGTATTTCAACAATTCCTTTGTCGCTTTTTATTGTAGATTACTGCACGAGAGAATTGTGCAAAATTATAAGAGAGCAACAATTTAAATATATTGGTAATATTTACAATTTTCATTATATCTATACGTGATTGGAGGGCGTCAGTCGAGGTGATCTATGTATGTTAATTTGATTTCTATTGAAAACCATGTTCATAAGAACACTGCCACAATAGATTAATAAGTTAATAATCTATCCATTGTAATGTCTGTTGCTTGATTAATTCTGTATATATGATCATTATAACGTATTCCTCGCATAATATCGCATTGCATTACTAATTGATGCAATAGGCCTTTTATAACAAATTACATCTAGAGATTGGCTACAATTAAGTTTAATATGTGCGGAATTCAATTAATATAATTAATCCAATTGGTACATTAAGTAACAACATCTGCGTCCGCTCATTCACATCGAACAATCTAGAACTGTAAAGAATATTGGAAAAACTACGCGATGGGTACTACACGTGCCAACGTTTAATAATGTGAGTGAGTGCCAAAGGCCGCCAAATTGGCTGCGACCAACCATTGTGTCCCAAACACTCACTTTTTTTATTACTCACCGCAATTTAATTTTCTCTCCCTATTCCATGTTTCATCCTCGTCACATTTCGGACTTGTTCGACCTTAGAAGAGCGTGCGATAGACCAGTGATACTTTATCGCTGTAGGTCCTCTCATAAAGAACAAATTGGAAAAGTTTGGAAGCGAACGAGCTGCATTTCGGGTAGGTGCTAAGTGGGTTGGATATCGCAAATATCATATAAAGTTGTATTTGAAATCTGATCTCATTTATTACATTACATCAACTTATAGTAATCTTGATTAGTTGGGGTTAAGTAATTCGTCTCACTAAACGCAGGGACTGAGATAATTAAGTGACGAATTTGTTCCTGAGTATTACAGGGTAAAAACAGAAGGTTAGCAGTTCCCCGCTGGAAATCATCCCTCTTCCTGATCCGGTGGCTTGCGAACGAACAAAATTAACTTTCATCTGTAACTACGAAACATGAACCGTTTCATTTGAATTCGGGACTTCAATTAGGCTTTTGTATTATTTATGAGCGCACGCTTCAATTGCCCCGTGGCGCAAGAGTTTTTCAGATATTGCTTGCGGTGTCCTGTTTTAGTAAATGACCATAGGAAATTTTAATTAAATATCACCGTTCTTTTTCCAAGTTACCTACATACCTATATATATTTTTTAAATTAAATATCGCTTTTATTGGGAGCGTTTGACAACGTAGATTGTCTGTATATTTTTGTCACTTTTATCCCTGCTTTATTTTATGAATATCAAGGGGATCTCGAAATTAAACTATTCATCTGACATAAAGATTTATATTTCATGGAATAACACATCTTTTCAAAATGTACTGGGTCACAATTCGAAGTTCTAGGAACGAATCTTATTTAGCGGATTCATTTATGTATTTTGTACTGTACACGTTCGTATTAACTGCCTTTAACGGTGTTTCTTAAGTGATATTAGAGAGAATAATTTCAGTAATCAGGGAATCATGAGGACTGTCACGTACTAATAAATTACATTACTGAAACACCGAATAACAGTAGATGATTAATCTATGCACTTTATAGATACCTAAATATATTTGCGAGATCTAAAGGAGTTTCTTCAGTTTTGGTAGTATCTAATAGACGAGATAAAAATAATATTCTTTGTCCATTGATCCCCGAAATTGCTTTATTATCAGGTAAAATTGTCTGCCACAATACAAAAAGGTTGATTTTTTTAAACCCGCGTACCATGGGGTGTACTTATTACGAATACTTATTACGCGTTTGGAAAATATCGACATTACGTTCCGTATGTTGAACTACAATAATTAACAAAAGTTTTGAAAAGTCTTTGTTTGAACCGTAATTATTTAACATCAGATGGATAATGTTCACAAGTTGGGAACGCATATAAACAAATTTCGCAAAAGAGTTGGGGTTGAAATACCGCTGGTGCAAGCTTTTTGTTTGAATTTAACTATTCTACTTAGCGAAACATTAAGGAAATTACTTAGAAACTTCCGCTATGGAAAGTCATGTTCACAATGAACGTATGAAATTTATTTGTTTTCGCAAGCATCCGTATAGCACTTTAATTATTTCAACACTTCCGTGTATAATTTTATAACGGAAGTTTCTGTTTTCTAGAGCTGTATAGTTAGTTATCTTTAAAAGAAACCGTTTATATACTAACAAGTATATACAGGAGACTATTCGTAGAAAACTTACATAGGCAAAGTAAACGCTTCGTGACTCTTTAAACCTAATAATTATGCTTTTATTAATCTCTGTTATCCAATCGAATAGAAAAAGCACAACATTGCGTGCCTACTACTGTATTTTCATATCATATCGTTTCATAAAATTCCCCTCCTTTAAAATTCCTTAAACCGTAAGCATTTGCCTTTTAACTTAGAAGAACATTACTTTTGCAACACATTTTTCTTATACCATATTTCAGTTTAAAGTAGAACCAACAACTACGCCCACGTTTGCCGACGTCAACATTAGTCAAGTTGACTATGAAAAATTTATCACATTCAATTGTTGGTCAATTAGAGCAACGTTTATTGATCGTTTATGACTAAGCCAATGTACTGCCGGCGGTCATGAGCGGTAAGTTACCGCGGAAGTGGGTTTAAGTTGGAGGCAGGTGAATCTACTTTAGTTTTGTAGAGGTCAGTGCTCAGTGGCAAAGCGGTGCGGTTGGTCACTCTACAGGAGTAAATCCTAAAATCACTTGACGATATGTCAAATGAAATGTTATGTTGAAGTAAAAAAATAGAGAAACAGTAGTTAGTATAACGATCGATAGATAGTTAATAAGCTATTAAATTTTTATGGGGAATATTAAAAATTTCTAATTGTTTTATTGTTGATTCTTTGGCCGACTGTTTTAGTCTTTCGTTATTTGTATATATGGGTTCACGCCAAGCTGTCGTAAGTATACATATTACAGGCCGAATCGCTTTTAATTTCAATTTTCTGTAGGAATTACAGAAAAAACAAGTCAAATCTGTCTAGTGTTAATGACCATGAATTTTGTTAGCTACACCAATTACTTTTTCTCAATATTTTGCAAGTGTAATATAATAAGTATATTATGAAAAAATAATAAATTACTCAATGCTGTTCTAATCTACCATACATCCATCAACTTATATTTCCCCTAGCAAGACCCTCTCTAGCAGGTTATTGACTTTTTGAATCCAGCTATTTTCCTAGGATAGTAAGTAAGCAAGTAAAGTAAAAAATATAATTTCACGTAACTGATCATTTTTCTGTCCTCGTTGCTGGAGCGAGACAGCTGCATTTGTTATTACCATTCTAATGGTAAGCTACAGAAACAATTTAATTTGAATGCTATTGATATAATACTTACAAATTCAAATATCCTTCCCTAAATGATACTGCAAAATAGTGTATATTTTTGTCACTGAATACAAAATAATGCTGCTACATTGACCGAAAAGCTCATTATGATTTCATCAAACAACAGGGGCATGTGGCATGTTTTATTTCGACAGGCTCAGTTTGAACATACTTTTTTGAAAGAAATCAAACAAATTAAATTTTATTGAGATGGTGCCCATTTATAACAATATGCCACGATTTTTGAAGAAATTTACTTTTATTTTGCATTTGCATATACATAGTTACCTAAGCGATAGCATGGAGATATGTAATATAAACATTTAGAAATGTTCTCCAGTCCCGGGGCGGCAAATCTGAAACCGTCCAATTGGTTGGCTAATTTATCTAGATGGCTGCGACATAATATATATAACCTGAAGAATAAACATTTTAAGAATATTAGTTCGGTAAACGTACTGTCTAGTGTTCATTTGGTGGTATTATTAAAAAAAATCTTTATGTTCACTGACAGCTTTATGAGCTACAATTTGTACCGTCAAAGCAATAAATCGGAGATGGTAATAAATGCTGATTTCGCCCCAAAATTCATCAATCATTGCTGTACCCATGTCTATGATTTGACTTCCACGTCGTTTATTTGAATTGTTTCGTTTAGGATTTGGTATGTTTGTTTTATAGGCGAAAATTTGGATAGCGTAAATATACAATGTATATTATAAAGTGACTTCAGTACTTATATTATGTGTTATGTAAACATATTTGTAGTTTAAAGGTTTAATATTTATAGCATACCTACATAGTAACATTTCTACTGTGAGAGAAGAAGCATGATGAATTAATTGTTACTGTGTTACCAATAAAATATTCTACATTAGTACTGAATCACGTGCGTTAGTTTGTTACGTCATGACATTATTCAAATAAGGCCGAAGATAGATTTAGTTCTTGTTAACTTTATATGCAAACTTCATATAAACTGCATACTTCATATAAAACTTCATATGTAAATTTTCACCGGTCCTGTAGGTAACATTAGTTGCGGAATGTCGGAATTGTCGAAACATCAAAGGATTGCTTCCGAAATAGTTGGCCGGTGGTTTACCCGGTTTATCCAGATTTCAGTTTCAGAGATAGAAGCGATAGCTGTTCTACCACAGACAAGCCGAAGTCAACACAAAGTTCTATATATAATAATAATGTACGAAATAGGTCATCTTCTATTCGAGATCAGTTTCCATTCAACTTCATCCTGCTAAGCGATATGGATGTTAATGTTTTTGATTATTAAGACAGCTGTTCGACGTTTCGTGATATGACCAAGATGATCAGAGGATCGTTGATAATATTATTATAGTCTATATTCTATTGATTATCGTATATAATAACGAGCTCACCGCGGCTACATTTGCTTCGGTTCGCACAAAACGAAATATTTATTAGCTTTTGTTTTATTGTTGACTACACTTCTATAGTCGACGTATTTATGCGAACATATTTCAGGGAATAATATTTCATATATTTTCGAGTACAATATTGTCAACATTTTATTTTTAAGTTTTGTTTACTATCCTTTTATCGTTGGACTCTGGTCTCCTCTTAGTATGAGACGGTGAATAAAGGCTCTATCCAACTATAAAATAATTTATGAGATTTAAACTGAAATATCATGAAAAGCTAGCGCTTATCTGAACAAGACGTGATTCTTATATTTGTTACTCAATGTATAATTATACAAATCTCTGGTTCTTACAAAGTGCATTATCTTGGTTGTCCTATATTCTTACTGTTTTTGTTTATCATAATTACGGTTGGAAAATAAGGGTGCAATATCTTAACGAGTGAACTTTCCCTGCAAATTTTCCAGATACGAGATAAACAGTCTAGCTACACACAACACGTCATGAATACAAACAACAGAATTAGGAGCAAGCGAGCGCGATATTAGAATATTGTAGCGCAATATGATGTACAGCGGCTGTAGCTAATTTCATCCCTATCCCGAAGATTACTTAGAGTTTTTAAATAATTTTACGTTTATCCGTTTTCATAATGCGATTAATATTCGATCAGACCTAGTCTAACAATTTGCATTACTCGATCTTAAAAATAATTTTCATATCGATTAAGGGATCTGTGTACACAGATATACGATTATTTATATTAATTTTGGTCATACCTGTATGAACACCATTAGTTTAAGAAACAAAGCTATGAGTTTTTTTTTACGTTAAAACACAAAAACTTTTCTTAAAATTCACAATTCTTTCAATTAACAACAACTCACATTAAACTCATTCACTATTATTATTAACTTATACATTTCTGAAGAAAAAAAACATTTCGCGAACTTAAATAATAATCATAGTAAATTTCAAAATTGGTAGATAATGTCACCATATGATAGAATAAGTCGTTCGACAAACAATTTAAAATCGTTTGAATGTTATTTAAATCACTTCAGTCTTTAATTTTAAATTTAATTTCTCTCACGTTTAATTAAAAGTAAAAAAGAGGTTGAAAACGTTTTATCTATCGTCACGCCAGTAACCCTTTCAATATTCCGATCATCGCGGCTCTGCTTCTAATTCGATTACAGTTCAAAGAGAGGGAAATC
>DWME01004050.1:0-16984 GCA_018244795.1 Parelbella ahira ahira
TGTATACGTCCTACGTGTCGTGTGAAATAAGTTTAATTATATGATGTTCTAGAACGGCATGACTGCTTTGTTGGTCGAGTGGGTGCATACGCGATTGCCGGTTGGGAGGTCAGGTTTAAATCCCCTGTCGGATGCTATTAGATTTTTTTGAGAATTTCTTTTAGGGATTCTGATTCTGTATTTGTGCCCGAAATATGGCAATAGGCTCACCACCTATTCTATGGGACTTAAACGTAAGTGGTGAAATGTGGGAGTGTTCTCCACTCGTCTGCCTATCCCTTCGAGGATTACAGGCGTCATGTTACGTTTAAGGCCTACACTCTCTTAGTTCGGTGGGAGACCACTACGTACACACCTACGAACACACTCGATAGGAGAGCAGTACCACTATCATATTTAATAATTTGGCAGTAAATACAGTTAACAATAAGTGCTGTACTGTCTACAATTTTATGAATCGCCATTATTGAACCCAACACAAAAGAACGCATATGTTTTCATATATGTACGTACATATATTCTCTGGCTGTCGACATATTCTCTGCTTAATAACGACGTAAATATAGTACTCGTATTAAACGAGCCATGCTTTCAGCAATTTTAATAAATTACATAATATTGCTGAAAAAACATTATACATAAAATTATATGAGAATGATATGATTTTAATATTATATAATTTTATGTATTATATAATATTAAAATCATAATATTTAATTATGATTTGTTAATAAACATTTATTATTTTGAATTGCATTTAGTATCTTTTTTTTAATTTATCAGTTTTGCTTCTAAAATTATAAAGGTATAGGTACATACATTAAGTTGATATGTTGATGAACTTTGAAAAACTGCAAGAAAATTCTTACAATATTATCTAAAGGGTTTTAAGGAACATTTAAGCGAACTCAATACTGCCTAACGAATGGGACTTAGCTACCAATTATAAATATTTTCGTACATGATTATTACATAATGTCCAAAGGAAATATTTACCAAGAACGGTAATATTGACCAAGAAAATATTCACCAAGAAATAAGTCAACATTAAAGAAGCACAGCAAACTAACCACCAAGTTGCCAGACAAACTAATCAAGTTCCTAGACTCAGTTCTCCGAAGCAGTCGGAACTCTCTTTCTGAGTCGCAACTTTCCCCGTGAACAAACAAATGGCGCTATTATCTCACTTCCCTTCTAAGCTTAACTTCTGCCGACTCTAGAAGTAACTCGAACTGCAATTCTCGTGAAAATGTCTGGCTTTTCCAATGTGATCAATTTTATTCAAAATTATGATGAGAAGTGTAGTAAATGTGTACTTCCACCTACCATCTGCTATGTTATTTATACCTGTGCCTATTGCCATACATTGACTACAAACCCAGGAATAAATAGGTAATACTACATAATAAAAATTGTTAAATATACGAATACTCCAACGGCTATCGGTATCAGAGTGGCTGGCAGCGGTTGGATGCGAAGAGTTGAAGATCAAGCTCAGTGGCGAGCTATTGCAGAGGTCTATGTCCAACAGTAGACGGGAGTACGCTAATGATGATGATACGAATAGTAATAAACTAATAAATTGTAGGACATGTGAATTGTAACGAGGCGGTCAGTGTACACACCTCTTAGCAATTAATTTGACGTTCGACTGACAGCGTCAGAGCCGACGCTCTATTTACTGACTGCAAACAGACGTACCGCTGGCTCCGTTATATCAAGTTACCTCACGTCCAATGTACAGTGCATTGCACGATACATCTACCTCACATTTCATATGTGTACGTCTGATATATGTATATGTTGTATTTCGAAGCCTATAAGATATATATTTCTTGGAGCATTTCCACACAGCCAACAGATCTCAAAGCAAGCATCAAGGGAGCTTGTGTGAGAGACGGCTGATGCTGTGTGATGTTACGTTTGTTATATTATTTTGCAATATTTGGATAATCATAAGGTATTATTCATGTTTCCATACTTGTATTTAGGCGGCGAACACTCAGTACGGATTAAGTAATAAAGCTTAAAGCCTCCGACAAAGTAAAAGGAAAATGTTACGTACGAATAAATCAACTGCTAACGAACTGAGCGAAGACTCATCAAGCTGAAGGGAACTCCCTATTGCTATTTAAATCCGGCAAATATCTTAATATTGCCCGGAAAAAAGAATTTGTTAATTATGTAAAAAAAAAACAGCTATTCCATGGGACGTAAACGTAACTGGTGAAACGTAAACGTGTACTACACTTCCTTGCCTACCCCTTCGGGAATTACGGGCGTGATGTTACGTGTTGTTTGCGTAATTAACAAGTATTGAATGTAAAAGGAGCACGTCAAGATAGCGATATTTGGAAGTCGGTGCTCTCTGCCTAACCAGAAGAGACCTAGAACGGTGATATAATACTAATCAAAAGTACTAAATACTTATATTTTCTCCGAGAACCGGAACTGCGCATTTTTATTAGGTAAAAACGTTTTTCATTGCTTATGGAGACTTTTATGGGCTATAAAGAGGACACTAGCGTCAATGGAATGAAAGGAAAGGCAGCTATGAGACTCTAATCAGCCAGAGGATCTATTAACAAAGCACGGAAGGACATAACATTCAGATTTATGACTACACAAGTAGGTAGTGATAATAAGACGAGGTGACATACAAAAGTTTCATTTTTACTATTAAATCATATTAAATGTATCGTGAGTATCTATACACATGATTATGTATGTACCGGCTTAACTCACGTGCGTTTTTCGGGATGGCCAGACTGGTTTCGGACTTGTACGACCTCCTTTCTCAATGTTTTATCTGACCGTTCTTTTTTGTCCTAGCAATTAATGTAATTAATAAATTTCTTCTAGGCTTAGTTGCATATTATATCTTTTACTTAAGATTTATCAACTAACATATATGAACATACGATAAAATAATGTCTGTCATATTAAAATAGGTGGTAAATTGGCTTAATCACGAAATCAGAATTCTTCCAAACCGGCACGCGTTTATAGAGGGCGAGATAAATGTGGAATCACGTCAGGTCTATGAAAATAGAATATTAGGCAGTCGGTGCTCTCAGCCTACCCTGTTAGGAACTTGACCTAATTGTATAATAATAATACAGATATTTTTTATTATTATACAATTACGTTAGGTAAAATACATATTAAATCACATCGTATAAATATTCACACGGAATGGGTATATGCAAGCAAAGGGCAAAGGGTGGCAAATAGCAAGTTTCTCGGCTAACACGAACGATCAGTGGCGTAACAAAACACCGTGTCGAAGGGATATAGGTATTCGTTATCCATCAAGCACTCGGACACGTTGCGAATATAAATAAAAGAAACCGCGAGCGGATCACGTTTCAGGCCTTCATTTGGAATCTTGATGACCTCCCAAATATAATTTGTTATGACTTGCTTCTGCTCTTCGTATCCAACATAATATTGGACGCGAAGGTAGAAGCGAAGGGAGAAGCATTTGATATGGCATATGTCCAGCAGTGGACGGGAGTAGGCTGATAGTGACGATGATGCTGATGCTGTGTCCTTATATAAATGTATGAATAAAACAAAACTGCACTAACTCTCCAAATTGATCATATGTTAGTACATATGTAGGTATTTTGATATATTGTCACGCTTATTACTCGATACGGGTAGATAAACAAAGGATTTACAAAACTTCGGATACTGGCATGTTTGAATTTTTTACACTTGTTAAAGACGTCATATTTGCTATTAAAATGTTATTTGCAAATTTATATTTCATTAGAAATGATAAATATTTTTATTAACTACTTATTTAATGTCACCTATTGCTGAACGGTGAAAGAAGTATTTCACTCTAAAGAAATCAATCCTGATAAATGTCGTCTTTTAAGTCGACACGTATGGGCATTTAGCAATGGTATTAAGTTTACTAAATAAACAACTCTGATAAATACACCATTCTGCTGTATTTCTAACGTAACATCAAGGGTGTCACCCCCGAAGGGGTAGACAAAGGAGTAAGTACACTCCCACGTTTCACCAGTTACGTTTATGTCCCATGGAATAGATGGTGATCCTATTGTCATACACCGGGCGCAGATCGAGACTGCGAGTCACTACTGGGAATTATAAATTAGAAAAATCCAATAGCACCCTACTCGGGATTTGAACCCAGGACCTTACGATCGGCAGTCGCGCATGCAAACACTCGACCAATGAGGCAGGCATGTCGTAAGTAGGTACTATGTATTGTAGTATTCTCACATTTAAATCTGTGTATAAGTTCAAATTCAAAACAACAAAATAAAATAAGTTATTCCGTGCATCATCATCATCGTCGTCATCATCACCATGATCTTTCATCCATTAAGTTGAAAATATTAAGCTCACAATTACTAATAATATCTACTTTTGTCTTGCTCGTAGTTAAATCAATCCAACTGCAGATGCAAGCGACGTGCGGTCCCGATAATTTCTACTAACTGTGAACATGGCGAGAGCAGGGAATGCAGGTAATAAAACTAACTCGCAAGTTCCGAAGTAAGTTCCCCAACATCCCCTGCAGCGCAATTACCTTGGTACTCAGTGGAACGCATAGTACTTTCTACTTCTCTTAATAGTACATGTGTAATCAAAAATGCAGATTCTATTTCCATTATTTATGCCATATTCGTGGACGTAAAAAAGGGCTGTAGGGTTTTCTACTTAATTGAAAATTAAAACAAGTCAAGAAAGAATAGGTAATAAGTGTGCAAATTATCTATTGCTAAGTAGTCACATCGTCTCAAAAAGTAAATAGATGAGTGTTACATAGTTAGTACTATTCATTTATTTGGTAATAGTTAACAGCGCCATCTATTCGGACAAGTTTGAAATACCCGCAGTTCTATCCTAATGAGGAACTTTAAAAGAACACCGAATGTAAGCAAGAAAAGGAACTGATTAAGTATAATCATCTCTACACTTTACCCTAT
This sequence comes from Parelbella ahira ahira, assembly GCA_018244795.1. NCBI lineage: Eukaryota > Metazoa > Arthropoda > Insecta > Lepidoptera > Hesperiidae > Parelbella > Parelbella ahira. Next base: position 4,971 of record DWME01004050.1, read on the forward strand.
TCTTGTTAGTAGCTTGGAAACTTAGGGATGTAGAAGCGAGTTGTTAAGCCGAAAGTTTTAAGTCTTCTCTCCATTCTGTCCAACTTCTGAGAAGCCGTAACGAGTGAGAACCTACTTACATGATGTTTTTGGTTGTTTGAAAATTTTCATAATGTATCTTCGCAATTGAGTTATTAAATTGTTTAGTACATTACCACACACCACAGACGTCAATCACGTTATCCTGTACTTTTTATCACAGGACGATAATAGCAAAGCGATTACATTATATTTATTATAATGATAATAGATATCGTACGCCTTGTGTACGGAACTTTCTCTGCATATTTCATTTCCCACATACATATCGGCCCACTGAGCCGCAGGTGTTGACTCCTAATCGTAATGTATCGGTCCGCTTCAGAACGCTCGGCCGTATTGATATAGCTGCAATAAATCCAGCTATGTTCGATCATCGTTAAGCCGCCCGAAATATAATATTCTGGTCAACTGGCTCCTACGACATTCAACCGTAATTTTAATACACAACCTTTCTTACAGCTATATTAGGTATATACGGAAACGAACACTACAAAACAGTTTTGAAGTATGTTGTGTCACACCAAACACAATATGTTACATCAAATGTAATAAATCATAAAGCATTTTTCTTGTAAATAAACTGCAAGTTCTTTCTGTATTTGTAGTTCCGATATCGCATTCTGTCTGTGTAACGAAATATTTTTTGAGCCTTTTATTGCTCCATAGTTGAACATGGGTACCTAACCTAACCTACCCTAACCTAATCTAAACTAAGCCAACCTAACCCAACCTAATCTAAACTAAGCCAACCTAACCCAATCTAACCCAACCTAACCCAAAAACCTAACCTCTCAGAATAAGAGGCCAGAATAGTCTGCCACGCTGGTCAAGTGCAGATTGGCTTAGCTGGGCTCCTGAAATATGTTTTGTATTAATAATGTGACATTTACTAGATAATGAGATTGTATGAACTGTGAAAAGACAACACAATTAACAACTAGTCTATCATTTAATAAACAATACGACACTAACATCGTTAATATAAAACAGTGCTGATTCGAGGCTTAAACTTAAACCAATTCCACAACTAAAAGAGCTTCTTACTATTAACAATAAGTTGGCAGAAGTATGGAATCTTTTGAAGGCATTTTTATAAAATGGATAAGCACTGGTTCTTTTTCCACTAAACCGCAAGAGATTTCATAAAGTGTTTGCCTGGATTCCGGCTAGTATTGAGTTACGCTATTAAGCCGCGGAGTAACGCAATCTGGCTGCCGTTTTAACGCCGGAAATAGCCATTTTGAAATTTGCAAATAATACGTAACATCATGCCTGTAATCCCCGAAGTGGTAGGCAGAGAGGAGTAATACACTTCCCACGTTTCACCAGTTACGTTTATGTCCCATGGGATAGGTGGTGACTACTAGGACACTGGTGCGTTCCACTCGAGCAATGAGACAGTCAAATATTTCCTTCGCTCTGCTGCAGCTGGTATAAAACTCATTGATATTGACTACATATAACCAAATGTTATGCAGAGATTTTTTATGTTGAAAAAATACGTTCGTTTATTGAAAGTTATTAAAAGAACTAAGTCGTTTCTGTTAACTGTTAACTTATGTTGGGTCATTTTATCAAATATAGTTCTAAAAATAACAAAAGTTGATAAAATACCCAAATATGAGTGACGTCATCGTAATGTTTATTTTACTATTGTCATTTGATAAACCATTTTTAATTATTAATATATTTTTGACGAAAACATCGCATAAAAAACCAACTCAAATCTGTAACCAACACCTCTGAATAATTTAACCGCTAAAGAGCTCGTAATACGTTCCGTGAAATGGAGTTGTTTTGCAGACAAACGCTATTATTTTATAAATCTCGAGATACGATTATGTTGACAGTTCCCTACGCTATTGAGGTTGGTTCCACTTTAAAACATGAAACATATATACATAGTAATGCGGTCCTGTATCCGTTCTTTTGTCAATATAAGCGCTCAATAGGTTTTGGATATAAATCATTGGACAGCAGGGTATTAGAAACAATTAGAATAATAATTTTGGACAAACAGATAAACGTCACATGATGCGAACATTAGATACTGATGCATCAGGCAATTAAGATTGGTTCTATTTTTTAATAATTACAAACTTATAAACGAGCGCAAATGTGGCAGTATTCCTTTTAAAACGCATTGATTTTATCTACAAATCCTTCATTAAAACCAAAAGACCAATAGATAGGTATCATAATAGTTCTATACAACTAACATTATTTGTTGGTATACGAGTTCTAAGATAAAATAGTTGATTTGCAAATCAAGCGTTTCGTTGCTCTCACCTGAGTGTGTCTCGTGCATGACGCCATCAAAAGAACGTGGTCCTTTGTTAGCCCAACACTTTATGAAGCTCGTTAAACCCTTGCGTCGATAACGACTGGCATCATTTCTAGGAGCTTCTTTATAACACATATAAATCTTTCCTTTGAAGACGAATGTTTTGTAATAAATATGTACATTACCTTCGCTTGTTAGCGCGCACGAAAGGATTCGCGTAATTTAAAAAAAATGCCTCATTACTGTCTTTGTGCCCGTTGTATGGTAGTAGGCTTTCCCCTCATTCCATGGAACGCATAATAAAATAATAGGTATATGGGAGTACTCCCCTTCTCTGTCTCTCCTTCAAGGAAAAATAAGTGTGATGTTATGATATCATATCAACTCTTTTATTGTTCCAATATTGGCTGGCGGTCTGGCGTCGTAGAAAGAGGTAATGCCACGATTTGCCACGCTGTTAATGTACGTATAGGCAAAACACTTTCAAATTTACGCACCGCGCCATCCTAAGCAGTCCTCGGTGTGTGTCAGTGAACACACTATCTATATATATTATATATTACTAACTAGCGGACCGAACAGCTGTCGTCCTGCCCGGAATTTATTATTTATTACAAACAGACACTCCAATTTTATTGATTACTTTATTTTATAATTCTAAAAATCTAAAATGAAAGTAGCCTATGTTACTCCTTATTCCTACATCAGCTATCTGCCACGGAAAGTCCCGTCAAAATCGGTAAGGCCGTTCCAGAGATTAGCCGGAACAAACAGACAGACAGACAAAAATTGCAAAAAATGTTATTTTGGTATATGTACCGTATACATATGCATTTAATAAAAGGCGGTTATTTTAATATTATAAACAGACACTCCAATATTATTTATTTGTATAGATAATGAATAGTGCCTCATGTTTATTAACCACAGACATCAGCTCACACTTGGATCCCGCAGAATGACTCATGGCATATTCTCAAAAGCGGCACTACCAGTCTTTGTACCCATTTATTACACATCCAAAGAAAATGTAGGCATAAAATAAAGCAGGAAGTGAAGTTTATTTGGAGCACCGGATACGTTTTGGGAATTTTTGATGAGCAAAAACATTTTTATGTTTCCTTAAAAGGAGTTTCTTGTAGGCTTAGTGTTAGGGAGAAAATTGTTCAAATATTATAATATTACAAAATTTGAAAGAGAAAGTTTACCAAATTAACAGTTATTGTTGCAATACTAAGTTTATTGAAATGCCTCGTTGGTCGAGGGGTTGCAAGCGTGGCTGTCGATCGGGTGGTCCTGGATTCAAATCCCAGATCGAGTACTATTAGATTTTTCTAATTTAGAATTTCTAAAAGTGAGTCGTAGTCTGGAATTATGCCCGGTGTATGGCAATAGGCACACCACTTATTCCATGGGACGTAAACGTAACCGGTGAAACGTGGGAGTGTACTTAATACCTCTGCCTACCCCTTCGGGACATGATGTTACGCTTACCATATTACAGAATGAAGAATGTTATTCATAAACACGGTAATACAAAAACGTACTTAATTCTCTTACTCTTAAAACGTACTAACATTGTCTAAATCTTCAAATATTACATTAAAACAATACCTAGCAGCCAAATATTATTACCACATACATTAAATCGTTTGACGAATAAAGCCAGCTAAAGAATCCATTCGAGAATCGCTGGACGGTAAATGTTTACGAAGAGCCAATATCAGCGAAATCGCCGACCCACCAGTCCCAATAAGTGATTTATAAGTAGCGTACAAGAGCTATTGAGAGAATAGCCGCAGTATTATTTTTTAAAATAGGAAATACCTTGCTTTCTTTAGATAAAATACTACACAATGGGTATACAAATAATATGCTCACTGTACATAAAAAAGTTTTGTCTGTTCTTTTATAAACTAGACGCAAATCGCGTACAAGCACACAGACAAACAGACAGACCGCAAAAGCTTGCAGACATCATGGTTGAATTGCATCTTGTCATTGATAAGTATATTATAGTGACTTCACTATAATTATGCCTGTTGGATAATCATTATACATATAATGTTTAACGACTTACGCATTTTTTTACATTTATTAATCCCTTCGTATATGCATGCCAGGCTTAGAAAGATAAAGTAAAAAGGGGTATGATTTGAAATTGAAACTATGAAAAACCAACCCTACCAATTGGTTTTCTAACAATGGCAAGGCATTATTTGTGTGAGTAGTGTAGGTGTGTGTACTGTAGGTGTGTGTAGTGTAGGTGTGTGTAGTGTAGGTGTGTGTAGTGTAGGTGTGTGTAGTGTAGGTGAATGAGGATTAACTAAGCGTTCTGCGCGCGATATTCAGCGTTTCCGCCATTCTGTTTCTATTCGCCATGTGCAGATTAATCCGTTGTGTACATATGTACGTTGCCTTGTTTATTGTTCTTCGCAAACAATCAGATTGATTTCGAATATTCGTTAGACTGATTGTGTGTTACTTTTAGTATGATTGTATTTGATTGGTTTGCGACCTGTTTGGATGTTGTTAATTAATTAACCCATAACGAATTTTGTGAGTGTGATATATGTATATGACTGCCTCGTTAGTCGAGTGTTGCAAGCGCTGATCATAGTCCTGGTTTGGACTCCCAGGTCGGGCGAAGTGTTATTTGGTTTTTCTACATTAAAATTTCCAATAGTAAAATGGAGGTCAGATTTATGCCCAGTATATGGCAATGGGTTTACCGCTTATTGCATAGTGTGACGTGTAACGTATCTGCTGAATCGTGTTGTTATATGGATATATGATATATGTATTGATGAAAACGTATTTTAATTTACAGCCGTCACAAAAACAATTTGATTTTTTTCTAAATAAGCCTTACACGACTTGTTATATCGTATATACCTACGTACTAAGCCATTGTAACGATATAATTTCTGTGCCTGTAAAGCCTACATAAGCGTTATTATATTTTCACACCGGGGTACGTAATCCTTAAAAAGCTGTTTAGGTAAAATGTAATTTAATTTTTATAATTTTATATTATTAAATGTGTAATATTTAAAATTTATAACATGGTCAGACTTATTTGTATTAAATATCTAACTTCTTAACATATTTTCTTTACAAGCTCTCTTGTTTTGCATACTACTATTGATGTAAGTACTTATATTTTTTCACATCTAATTATCAGTCTGTCCCTGCAGACCTGATGTGCTTTTTTCATATTTATATTTATATATTATTTATTTATTTATTATATTATTATATTATATTTATTATTTATTATTATTTTATTTATTTTATTATATTTATTCTTTTTTCCTACATCATTCTCTTTATACTTACACGCTAATTTCGGATACCTCTGACTTCCTCATCATTTAGTATGTGACCTACTTGATCAAGATAACTGAACAATTAAGAACAAGAAAGTATAGTATAGGATACATTCGGTACAACAATACAATAGGCTCACCTATTCCATGGGATTTAAACGTATCTGGTGAAACGTGGCAGTGTACTACAATCCTCTGCCTACCCCTTCCGGGATTACAGGCGTGATATTACATTCGGTACTCGCTTTTACTCGTATATCACCTAACAGCACTGCACGACGTACATAAGCATGCGAACTATATAGGTATGTAGGTATCTGTAGACAAAATATTCGTAACATGAAGCAACCACTCTCATAATATAAAAGTTCCGGAGTACACCTAATATATATTTAGATTCAGTCTTTTCATCCATCTAAAACTTGAAGCGGCAAGACAGCAAATGTTTCAACAGAAACATTGACAAATTGCGCGCGTCGTGTACCGGCGTCGCGCGTGATGGACGAGACCGTATTCCCGGCCCTACGTTCCGTTACATGTAGGGAGAATTAACTTAGTACTGTATCCATACTTGCAACGAATTTGTAACGTTCCATGGCGTACACCCTCAAGAACAATCAGGTAACAGGTCCGTCATATCCCCTTATAAATTGGCGGGAATAAAATCGTTTAGTACCATCTAGTCTTCTGTTTATCAATCGATTAACTTTTTACGTTTTTTTCGAGACGTTCCATATTACTCAAGTGTTTATGAAAAACTTTATTTCTTAGAAACAACCCTTGTCCGGAACGATAACAGGATCGATAAATAATAATCTACATATTTAATACAGACAATGTCACCTGACTGCCGAGACGCGGTCGCAATGGCCACTTAGAAGAACGACTTCTATTTATTACTTTCCCGAACACTCCCGTGGACTAGCAGTCAATCACAGTCCGCGAAGGGGTAAGAGGAGTATAGTACACTCCCTAATTTCACCAGTTACGCTCACGTCCCAGTGTGGAATAGGTGGTGAGCCTATTGCTATATACCGGGCACAGATCCAGAGTCCGAACCACTACAAAAAATTTCAACTAAATGATTTAAGTAAGAAAATCCAATAGTAATCGATCCTGGATTTGAACCCAGGAGCTCCCTACCAGCAGTCACACTTGCAACCACATGACCAATGAGGTAGTTAAATTAAAATTCATAATACCCGTTAATCTATATAATAGCGCTACTCCTTACCCCCGGTTAGGGGCGTTAGTATTCGGCAGTTTCAGTGACTTGGCTCTGAGCCAGGGACTAGGAGGCCTACCCTCTGCAGCGTTACAATATAACGTGTGTGGGCAATAAAGTTTATTGTGTCGCTGGTTCCATCATCTAACATCATTAACGACAATGCAGAACAACACATAATATTGATTGCAACCTAACTTCTTAAAAACGTAATAAAAAAAATTATATTTGTATTCTTTAATTGGCTCATTAAGAGCACTATCCTCCAATAATTCTCACTAACAGTTAAACCATTGATTAATTTATTGATTGATACGAAACTTTAATATCTTAATAAAACCTGTTCAATTAATTCTTTTGTTCCTCGCTACTCTCCAATAGTACTGCTCCAGAACAGATAATCGGAAGCAATGTTTAATTTTATTAATTACGGAGCAGTTCGAGAACCTCTCAAGTCTTGCGTTCACTTTGAATTGTGTAAGTTGAGGCCAATATTGAATTTTCTCTGGAAAAAAAACTTCACTGCTTACTAATTAAATACCGAATGGAAGTGGTACTGGGATTGTGGAAAGATTTGAAAATTAAAGGAAAAGAATGCAATATATTGTATATAGATATTGCACATAGATTTTTCTAATTTAGAATTTCTACTAGTGAATCGGAGTCCGGAATTTTACCCGGTGTATGGCAATAGGCTCACCACCTGTTCCATGGGACTTAAACGTAACTGGTAAAATGTGGGAGTGTACTACACTCCTCTGTTTACCCCTTCGGGGATTACAGGGGTGATGTTACGTTAGACACGTTAATCCTTAATATCATGTATCATTAGTAGTCGAAACATTCAGTCCAGCAACAGCTACATCATTAATTCTATTAATCATTTCTATTAAATCATCATCATCATGATTTCATAAAAAACTAATTTTACATTCTATTAAAAACGTACTAAAGTTAAAACTCAAAATAAATAACGCGACATTACGGTATATCGGTATTTTAATAAGATATCTAGCGTGAAAGTCCCGTATTGTTTTTCTTTAGAGATTTATGTCACCTCATGCATACAAATGTGCAATTTTTGCTCTCACACGCTCATTTGATATGAAGAGAGCTGCCCGTGAACAGATTTAGCTGCATTTCACTGAGTCTTACAGTCGTTTAAAAAGTTGGTGCTCCTCAGAAATGTTTATTTTATTTAAATGGATAATTTTATGAACACTTTAACTTCTAATAAAAGTAGTGTAGTGCTGTATGAAGAAAAACAGCAGAGAATTAGTATATTTTTGCAGCGTCATAATTATCATTGAGATCAAAGAAGGGTACACAAACTAATTATTATATGTTTTGTAGTATTTTATTTAAGCATAGTTTTCTGCTTACGTATGTTTCTCATTAGTAGTAGTATTCCATTAGATGTTTAATATAACTGGTGAAGAAAGGGAATACTGCACTGTCTACCCGTACGGCCGAAATATAGGATGACGTTATCACATCATTAACAGCAGTGTGTTCTTGTGTTCGATATGAAACGTCTCGTCTCAAATTCAATCGACTCTGATTGAATATAAGCATTAACAATGTACGTTTTGCTTTTATCAGTTAGATCTTAAGCTCACATCATTATCTTTGAGCACTAGATGAATATCTATAAATAGCATTCATTAGTACTACCCGTCTATTATCCGTACAACCTTATTTACTATTCATTCTAATCAGTGATGAACTAAAAAGAAAATACAGTCGTATGTGGAGTACTTTCAGAATGAAATTGAATTCGCCGCTTACAAATTCCACTGACATCACGTTCGTTTGAATAGAGCGCTAAAAACCTTAACGAGAAAACTAGTCCAGCGCATAAATATCTAAATATAAGTGAGCGCCCGACCATGGTACAAGTTGGTAACAGAATTTTACAGTTTCGGAGAGGACAGGAAAATAGTTCGCAACATTTGTATATACTCTGGAGCATAATCTGTCACACTACTCCCTGTAGCGTTGAGGCTGTAATGTGCAAATTACCGATGTTTTCCAAATACTTTACTGAGAGACATTAATAAGACAGCCTTTTTTACCCGTAAGTATGTATATGTGTATGTGTGTTTGTTTGTGTGTTTGTGTATATGATGAAGATATGGACTATTTAAGAAATATTAGTACAAGTCTAATTTCTCACCGCAAAAGGACATAAAGGCTGTATAATGTGAAATCACTTCGCAACCTGCATTGCAATATATTCACATTATGTATATTATGTTAACTTACCTCTACGTTTAATAGAAATGAGTTGATGATGGTGATCATGAAAAAACAATTAATTAATATTCCGAAATTCTCACTGAAATTAGTTTCACTTAATTCACGCTAACCTACTTCGCGAATATCAAAAGAGAACAAATTGCCTCGAGTAATTTATTTATCGGATACTACATTAATTGTATTACATCGAAGAAATTTTAATTGGCTTCGAAGACAAGTAAGTTTTAATTATTTCTGTTAGGTACGTTCTTAAGCAAAGACGTGGTGTTGTGTATCTTAAACACACGTAGGGCGTTTTGTAAAAATATATAATATACGGTATTAATTGTGAGCTAAATGTGTATTTTAGTTTTAATATAGTCGGAGACCGCGACTTGGCAAACGTAGCGTAGGACGCTCTTCAGTTAGGTGAAGTGACGATATATGCAGTGGCTGGCAGTGGTTGGATGCGTAGAGCAGAAGATTCCGCTCAGTGGCATGCCATTGGAGAGGCCTATGTCCAGCAGGGGACGATGACAGGCTGATAGTGTGTGTGTGCGTGTATATAGGTGGTAAGATTATTGACCAATGAGTCTCTGAATGCAATAGAAAAAGGCTACACTTAGGGCACATAACTACATAGAATGTATGTAACAGTTACCACCACGCCTGAAGTGGTAGACAGAGAAGGGTAATTCTATGGCATACAGGGTAAGCTTATTGCCACACACCGGCAACAAATCCAGCCTCCGAACTACTATCAGTTATTCCAAGTTAGAAAACCCAGTAGCTCTCGCTCAGTAGTTGCGCACGTGACCAATCAACCAACGAGACATGCAATATACATATTATGTATCTATAAAAAACCTGTTAATAATTGTGTAGATATGTGCATAAGAAATGACAATTTAAGGCAAGCTATTTTGAGATGATTTTTAAGAACTTTTTAAGAACAAAAGTCCGCACGCCCTTATAACGCCCCACCATTTTCTGTCAATGTTGCCATTTTCGATAATATATTAGAAACGCACGGTAATTTGTTATGGAATTTTCCAATATCGGTCAGGACGTAGATACGCGTACGATATTAAAAAAATATTACAGTATTGCCATCAGCGAAGTTACTTGATATAACAATTATCAATGCGTACAATAAATATGTATGTACAATGTGCACTTATGTATATTATAAGGAATATGTATTTTTATATACAGAAACAATTTACAGTTGCCTACAATCGATTATACATAATCTACCAAAAATCGTTCTACATCTTTTTTGATTGCCTCGTTTTACATGTCAATGGTACACATCCTATTCCATAGTGGGATGTAAACCTAACTGGATAAACGTAGGAGTGTACCACTCTTCTGTCCACCTCTTCGGATATTACAAGCGTGATATTGTGTTATATCATTTTTGGTCATTGAGTTTTTTGAAAGAGTGCTCCGCATTGAGTTATTTTTCATCGGTTTGTTCATCTTGACCTATTACAGCATTAGGGGCGTCTAAAACTTAGGCATGATTGGTAAATCTAACTGTGTATAGGTAACATTCATAAAGAAAACTGAAATGTGCTATTAATGAAACTGGATTTGAAATAAAATTTGCTAATTATATTTAACGTGGGAGTGTCCTACACTCCCCTGCCTACCCCTTCGGGGATTACAGGCGCGATGTTACGTTTTTCTATATATACTAATTACTATATTTACTAATCACGCCTTGTCACTTAAAGAGTAAGCGAACAACACTGAGTTTCAAATAGCGCCATAGTTACAACCTCATGTGCATTTTCAACTATCAATTAATAACATCACGCCTGTGTTTTGCTGAAGGGGCAGAGGAGTGTAGTATCCCCACGTTTTACCATTAATGTTATTCGTACCATGTAAGTAAAATATATTTAAACATAGGAGCATTAAACCCGTATTACCTGATCTGTGTGTTTTTAATTCATTATAATACTATATTTAATTGGGTATACTCAACATATTATAATTATTCAATGCCAGTTGACATTCGACTTGAGAACCCTTTCCACTTCTCTTTCCTCGAGACTATGCCACTATATCTTTTAATATCGGTGGCCGCTCCCATTTTCCAAAGACGAACGTCTCCGTCAAGACCAATATTGGAAAATTCCACACAAAATTACTGACCAGTTTCCCAATATGTCGACGATCATCGTCACAAATAGTCAAGACGTTGCGAGGCTATTTAATTAGTGCATTTTATCAAAGGCGTACAAATTGCCCAGCCTTCTCAGTCATATTATTTTGTTTTAAGTATTCTGAAAATACTCGCTTCCTTTACTACTTCGTTGGTTGAGTGGTTGCATGCGTGACTGTCGCTCGGGAGGTCCTGGGTTCAAACTCCGGGTCGGGTACCATTGGATTTTTCTAATTTAATATTTCTAGTAGTGAGTCTTATCTGTGCCTGGTGTGTGGCAATAGGCTCACCACCTATTTCATGGAACGTAAACGTAACTGGTGAAATTTGGGGAGTGTACTACACACACCCCCTCCCCCCTTCCCCTTTGATGATTACTGGCGTGATCGTAAGATCTTTCAAAAGCTCTTCTATCAATACATGTAATCAAACCATAACTGATCAATGTCTGTGCGTAAAATATATTTTTTAACTATTATTAGTCTAATGGTTGCAAGCGCGTCTTCTGATCGAGTAGTCCTGGCTTCGAATTCCAAATCGGTTACTGCTGGATTTATTTTAACTTATATTTTCTAAAAAAAATCAATAATCAAAAAAATATCATTAAACATTTATTGAAGTGAAACTTCTTTAGGCGCATGAGGGTAAAATTTTTACAGATGAAACGTCACGCCGGTATGCAAC
>DWME01004051.1:0-16983 GCA_018244795.1 Parelbella ahira ahira
ATTGCATCGAATATTATTTACTTAATTTCGTTACCTACTTTATAAAATGTCTACATTCAAGTGTTCTAAACGTGATTTAATACTTTCCTATATCGAGGGAGAAAAAACTTTTGAGGCATTATCAACAGCTTTGAAAGAGAATTATCAAATCTCTGAAGACAACATGTGTTTTATCATCAGTGATATTCAAAGACATATTATTCCTTCTTTCAATAAACGATGGACGGAAGCCACACGGAATAAACAAGTTTTTTTAATGAAGAATAGTAGTTGGTTGGATTCCGAATATTCAGTAACCTTGCCCGGCTCGGAAGACGTTACAGCCACACCATCTACTTCGTCAGGAAAACGTGGAAGACCTTGCATATCATACGCAGACTTGTCGGAATCCAGCAAAAAAAGGAAAAATACGATGCTACTTCATGAGTACGGATTTGAACATATCTACAATGCCTATATTCAAGGATTACGTTCGATAGGAGAAGGAACAGAAGGAAATCTTGTGAAAACATTAAGGATGGCTGACAATGAAACTAAAACCTTCTTCATGAGTTGCTTAGAAAACTCAAATCTCCAAAAAACTCTAACAGATCAAGAAGCATTAAGTGTTTTGATTGATTTAGATTTAACAAAAGCCCAATATTTATACTTAAGAAATTTAACAAACGAACGAAACTGTTTTATATTTCCACCGTATTACAAAGTACAAGCAATGAAACAAACCTGCTATCCACCGTCTTCAACAATAGAAATTACTAGTACCACTGCGAAAATAGTACAACTTCAAGATTTATTAGATCACACTTCAGCTAGAATTTTGTTGATAGATTCCGTGTATAAAAATGGATTGAAACATTTACTTCTATACAGTAAATGGGGCTGTGATGGCTCGTCTGGACAAAGCCAGTACAAACAAAGACTTCCAGAAGAGTCTGAACAAATTTCTGATGCAAATTTGTTTATCTCTTCTTTGGTACCTATCAAATTAATTAACGAAGTAACTGGCGAAATCCTTTGGCAAAATCCGGTACCTTCTTCTGTTCGTTTTTGTCGGCCTATATCTATAGAATTTAGCAAAGAAACTCCTGATAAAACTGCAGCTGTTGTGAATGAAATAAAATCCCAGATAAATTCATTGAGCCCAACATTCATTAATAAAAATGGTGAGGGGGTCCAAGTGAAACATGAACTATTCCTTACTATAATAGATGGCAAAGTAGCTCAGGTGTTAACAGATACACCTTCCAGTTCCACGTGTACCATATGTGGAGCTACTCCATGACAAATGAACGATTTGACTAAAGTGACTGTAAGGCCTGAAAATGAAGATGTTTTTTAATATGGACTGTCTACATTACATGCTTGGATTCGATGTATGGAAATGGTTTTACATATATTTTTTATAACCTTTCTGGTTAATATTTAATAATTCGCGTCTAGATAAAAAAAAAAATTTCGTGTCCATGGCCTTTCACATAGTCTATGACTACTTCCGCGTACCCCCTTCCCAACTTCCTTTTTCTTCTTTCCGTTCGAATATGGCGACCGTGCAAGCCCCCCGACTGTCTGTGGGAGCTAATTGCTAAGAAACAAGTGCAAACCAAACCCAGTTACCGCGTTTTAAGAAGATTGAATAGGAGGAAGATTGAATAGGAAGTACGCGTGCTGCAGCGACTGGCCACTCTGAAGATGAATCTGCACTCGCACGTGAGTTTGTCTGCACCAGCACGTGAGTCGCTTCCCTTCCCTCCTAACATCAATTTTTCCACTTTCTTTCCAAACATGGTCAGCTAACAGCGAAGAAAAGAAACGGCTAAAGCAAGAGAAAAACCAGGTACAAAAACGTTTTCGTGACGGGCTAGGATTGATTATCGACAAACCACGACAAGCTACCGGTAATACTAATGACGGTAATACAGCCAGAAGATTTTTTTACAATTCAAGCTGCTCTGCTGAAATTACAGGAGTACATATTAATTTGATTAAACGACTTAATACAATTCTGCAGGCTCTTTCAACAGGTGTAATGATAGATGCTGTAAAATTTGGCAGGTACGCTATAGAAACTGCCAGAATATATGTCAGTAATTATGAATAGTATTATATGCCATCATCAGTACACAAAATTTTGATACATGGCGAAAGTATCATAAAGCATTTTGCAGTACTTCCTATTGGTCAACTTTCAGAAGACGCACAAGAATCCCGTAACAAGGATTACAAACAATTTCGCCTACATCATGCTAGAAAGTGTTCACGATCAGCTACAAATGAAGATGTGTTTCACACCCTTCTTTATACTTCAGATCCGTATATTACTAGGATTAGAAAACCACATATCAAAAACATGAAGGATGAGGATATCCTACACCTTCTGAAAGTTAACGAATTAATAACCGATCCTGAAGCTACCTAAGTTTGATAAAAGCGTATCATGAATATATTCAAATACATATTTTTTAAGGCAAATGATTACAATATACATGTTTCTTTAAACATTTTCTAGAATATTTTGTTTTATAAAATAGTATGTAATCACTATCAATATTATATTATATTATATTGCATCGACAAGTTCTTTAGCTATTCCAGCTATTTAACTATTCTTTTTAGATGATTATTGTATTTGTCTAAAAAAAAAAAAAAATGGCAGACGATCAATCTTCTCGTAAGCGAACGAGACATCGTCTAAAGTCATTAGATACTCCGACTTCGTCGAGTAGCGATACCGAAGAATAAAGACCACGATCTAGTGAACGTAGTGGTCGATACCAAAAACAAGTACGATGTGACCGCAGTAGGGTACTGCGTGCACGACTCAGCTCGCCTCGGAGTGCGGAGCGCAGTCCATCGCGACGCAGTCCATCGCGACGCAGTCCATCACGACGCGATCCATCGCGACGCAGGCAATCGCGACGCCGTACTCATTCGCGACCCATTCAGTCGCGACACAGTCCATTGCGACGCAGTCAACGCAACTCATCACATCAGCGCTCTTTTTACCACGACCTGAACAACACATCCACGTATGGGCAGCAAACTTTATGTGTTCGAGTGCAAAGCCGCACCTTCAGTATACAGAAACAGTTCTAAACAGTTTGTTGGTAAGCACACTGGGGATGAGCAACAGCAATCTAGTGTATCCACGAGTGAGAATGTTCCTTCTTTTATTTCCTCTTCGACCAATTTGATAGATACATTTAAAGATCTAATTAATGCTATTAAATCTGAAGGGGGAAATGATCGTTTCCCCGCTATAAATGTTATCCCTGAATTCGATCCAGCGAAACGTAATTGAAGATACACCCGTATCTCGTAGGGATAGATAAAATTCATCCTTGGCGGGTTTACCATCGTAGTTGTGAGTCTGACGCCGATAGCTCAAACAGTGATAATGATTAATTAAGTAGCTACACTGTGATTACCCCATTAAGTTATATGTTTCTTCAAAGTGCAATTCTCTGTGTGCTATGAATCAAATGATTGAACTAAGCAGTGAAACAATTAAACTAATTAATATTATGGTGTATTGTATATTATGGTATAAGTATTATCAACCAAAGTTTGGTTGATAATACTTTTTATTAGATTATTTTTATAGAATTTTTTATAATAACCTATACAATTTAAACTTCCACATTTCAAAACAATAAATTAACATTTTTATAACAACATTCTGGAATTTTCTTACTCATTATAAAGTTAACATGTTAAACGCCATGGAGGACAGCATGTGCTGGCACTATACTTTGTCTACAGCCATAAGAGATTTTAGTTTTTGGTCAAAATTAAAAACGTTGTGTTATGTCGATAATCAATAGAATTATAGTTATAATCCATGTAAATTTGAACTTATTACAAATTACAATGAAATTTACGCGTAATTTGTATGTCACCTCTTTTGTATGCTCACCGGGGCCCCCCCTGGCTCTTACAGGAGCAAATACATTTTTGTTTACTGCTAGGCCACGCGGTCACATTGTCCATTGCAGATGAAAGTGTAGTGCCATTTCGTGGACGTATAATTTTTAAGCAGTATAATAAACAGAAAAAACACGAATACGGCATAAAAGAATTTAAGCTACGTACATTGCCGGGCTACACTTATAGGATTAATATTTATGCCAGAAAAAATAACGCCCAAAAAATACAACCCCTGTTAGGGTCGTTATGTCCCTTTGCAGTGATCTTTTAAATAAAGGCCACACACTTGTTTCGATAACTGGAATAAGAGTGTGGATTTAGCTAGAAAACTTTTGGAAGCCGACACTCACCTAGTGGATACTCTCCGTAAAAACCGGAAGCATCTAATTAAGTGGTGACAGCAAAGTTAAAAAGGGTGAATATTTAGCGAGAGAAAGTAGTGATGGAATAACTGTGCTAATGTGGCGAGATAAAAGGGAAGTTCAGCTGTTGTCGACCAAACACTGCACAGTTTCATGTCAGAAAGCGAGGTAATTTAATATCAAAGCCTAAAATAGTAATGGACTATAACAGCGTGAAAAGCACAGTGGATCTATCTGATCAAATGGCAACTTATTCTACACCTGGAAGTCTGTCAAATAGTAAAAAAAAATAGCAATGAACCTCCTGTTGAATACAGCAGTAGTAAACGCTTTAGTTTTATACCAAACTGTCACAGGAAAAAACCAAATTATACAATTCTGAAAGGAGTTATTGAGACATTTATGTGCAAGTGGAAATAGCATTGAACCGGCTATTCAAAGACCACGACGAGCAATACACAAATTATGTAGAAAACTAGGACTGAGAGGGAAAGTAGACAAAGCTGTGTCAAATGTTACAAGGATAACGTGGGTACAATGGGAAGAAATTTGGCCAAAACTAAGACAACAAAAGTAAATACTTATTGCGAAAGTTGTCCAGATAAACCTCACTCATGTAACCAATGTTTTAATGTAACTCATCATTAATTTTCAAACATTTTATAATACTTTTTTTAGCTGATTTTTATCTCATAACAGTAGTTCCTATTATTTTGTTCTCATAAAAGTTGTGTAATTTTTCGTTTTATATCTTAGTTATTTTTAAGTAAATCATATATAATGTATGGTATATTATTTATACAGCATTTGTGATAACCATAATTAATTAAAAGCGTTGATTTATATAATACTCTATTATTTGTAATAGCCCTCGCCTACTTCATATACTCACCTAAAAATATTCACTTTATATACATACCAACATTATGTTTTCACGAGCTAAGGTAAAAGTCATGGTCTCCTAGGCCACGCGGATCACATCGTATTTAAATTTTCTATCAAGCTGTGACCGTCATTAAAAACAAGCGAAGCAATTGTCAATCTAACTCGCGGTCACGCGTGACCCCATGGCTCGAACAGATTTTTTCTTGTTGGACACCGGTGTCCCCCACGGCCTCAATGAAAGTACATCAAAATCGTGATGGCGTTAAATGTGTTAAGAATAAGGACCTAACCTCTTTGCTAACATCACAAAAGGCATATTATATGGCAATAAAATAACTAATTGTTTTTCCTGGGAAAATGCATTTTCACAAAAGTAATTCACATCCAGGGCGCAATATCTCAATAGGCACTCACTATTCGAAAATTGATTTTCGTCGAAAACAAATTTCACCATATTTTGGATTACATTTACAAGATTTTAAATTCCTTTGTTTTTCATGCGTTCGTATAATCACTTTTGTATCAAGGGAAATTAAATTTTTTATTCCATGAACCATTCACCAAACACAGCCCATAAATTCGTTTAAAAAATCAAGCTGCGGAGTGTGGGGTTGCATTATATATATTCGTTAAACATTGATGCTTCAAATACACTCGATACGTATAGTACGATGCATCGATTGAATTCGATGTTTTTAAAAAGCTGTACTTTACTTTATTTATCGATGTATTTTCATAAAACAATCGAATCAATAGTAACCGGATAATGATATCTAGATAATACTGTTCTAATTGATCTCGAAAACTTTAGTAAACATTATCAATTTAAACCTTTGTCTTTTTTTGTTGGTGGAACGAGTAAACAGCTGTCGACCGCGAAAAATCAAAAAGTTAACATTGACAACACTGCGCGAACGAAAACTAAAAAAATCGTTTGTTGTTTCTCTGATCTGTTGGGATCTCATGATCTTTTAAGTTAAATTTTTTTTATTACTGTAAAACTTGTTTAAATTCAATGAACAGTAAGTGCAAAAATTTCAGAAATGCACCTTTATATACCTTTCATAATTTTAACAAAAATATCATCACACTGCCTTTTCTTAATAAACAACAACTGAATCAGCAAACGTTTGCATGTAATGTCGTTATTCCTTCCTTAATTCCTTGTACATAGATTCCTGAAGGTATCTTAGAGACATACAACAGACTTGCAGGCAAGGAAAGTGCTTTTGTAAGAATAATAGATAATATAAAATTGTAGTTTGTTTGTATGGATATTCAGGAGTTGACTACAGCTATATGATGCGATTTTTAAAAAGTACTCGATTGTGAGAAAACATCGGTGTTTCTAACTGATGTTTTAGAAAATATCGATATATAATTCCGATGCATTGTACTGAAAAAAAATATCGATGTATTTTGTGGATACCCCAGGTTATATTTAGAATTTGTTTGACTGACAGTAGGATTTTGTTACTGGTTTGTGAGCCTTGGAATCTGTCCCTTCCGCCCAACATTAAGTTTGCAACCATCGTAGAAAATATTGTTATAAATAGTTAATAACAGTTTTGTTTATTTAATCTAAACATTTATTTAGATATCATTTAGATAAGTAAAAGAATTTGCTGAACCTTTTTAAAGTAATATTTCTGTTGTTTTCGTTTCCATTAAATTCTATTTCAATCCTTTGACTTTACACCTTGCTTTACGGATTTACTTAGGTAGTAATAAGCACCACTGGATGTATAGGACCCAAATCGTTATAAATTTAAAAACATTTCACATATACACAAAATTTATACAATATTTTTGTGATTTGACCATAGAGTTATTATATATAGAGTAGGAGCCAGCCTAAAATGTGTCTATCGATAAAAAAAGTGAAAATCAATGAGGTTACCTTTTATTTCTTTCTACTCACGCGCGCACAGGTAGCGCTAGCGTTAGTTCAATAATTAAAAAAGAAGCTGTTATTTTGCTATGCATGCCTCAGTAGTGAGATAGAGAGAGATATAGATAGGGTATCGGATGTGTTTCTCTCTATCTTACCGTCGGACGTTGCCGTTTGCAGCCGTACCTCTTCCGCTATATAAAATACTCGATGAAATTTACAAGCAATGAATGTCAGATAGCGTCGCGAGTGACATGAACATAGCAATCGTAAAAATGTTGTCTTACAGGCTAGGGTTGTAACCATCGATAAATGGGCTACTTTACTCAGTAATTTTTGCTCTTATTAGAGTAAATTGGTGCCAAAAAAAGGCTACTGTGTATTTAATATATAATAGAATTTTATTGTTTGTTTTTAACCTACCGTAATATTAAATTAGAATTTTCAGCCTGGAGGCTGCGTCCCTCAGCTGTCATCTTGAATGGGTGTGATGAATATTTGTTTTTATTATTCTTCTTCTACTACTAGGCTTCTTCATTTTTGACGTTGGACATAAACATATTTTATGAACCGTTTATTAAAAACTATTTTATATTTGAAAACTTTTCGGAATCTTTTAGAAAACAATGTTACAATGTGTACAAACGGAGAGACGGATGTGGCAAGAGAGGATTTACGTAAGTATGTAGCCTTTGTTGCAGTAAAACCATGTGTAAATTCGAAAATTTATTCATCTTCTTTATCATCAGAACCTTATTGTCAATAATGTAACATCGGACGGAGTGTTTGTTAAACAATTTGAAGTGAACATATCATTGTTCTTCACAAAAATAGTAACACAATTATGATTTAACTGTAATAAAATAAAATAATAAGACATGGCCTTAACCATTGAATTTTAATATAAATTACACCTTAAAGTTAATTATTAATTTAGTGATTTCGACTGATCTTTCTATAATATCGTTGAATAATCTTTGATGAAAGCAAAAGCAGGCAGGCATACACATGTTAAATTCTTGAATAGACTTGGCATAGATCTATATTTTTATATATTGTATATGAATTGTCTATGGTTTTATTCATATCACAAAAAGTCCATTAGACATCAGACTGCAGACTGATGTACTTTCATAGACCTAAACATGAAGAAGTTTTATATTACATTCAGTATAATAACAGTGGGTATTTAAAAAGATTGAGTTTGTGTATGATGGTAATAAAGCATGAAATTATATTTTTATTTAATTGTATATATGTTTTATGTAAACATTATAAATGTTATTTGACTACATAACGTTGAACGGCTAAATTAAGCCATTTTAGGGTCTCACTTGTATCATCTGCTATCATCATATCTTTGTATATTAAGTATTTATTGTCAGTATATCCTAAATTGAAATTACAAAGTGTAATTTTACCCTTTATACCTGTTATTTGCTTTAATCAAAGTTTTTATACCTCATATTTCTATTGTATAGAAATTATAGAACGGCAAACAGTGTGCATACTTCAAATAAAAGATATATTCATAATAATTCAAACATGTTTGCTTCGCAAATCAATGACATAATTCCAACGACACAAAATAACATTAATAAACATTTGATTAGGCATTTTACACTTACACTACAAGGGTAATAGATAAAGTTTTATTTAAGTAGGCATTTCAAACAATGTTAGACCAGAATTTGGACGGACAACGAAAATAAAAACTAGACTTAAAAATTATTAATAATACCTCGCAACCAATAATCAAATATATGTATGCATATTAAATATAATTTGTTACATGTACATGGATAAAACAAAAATTTATATGACACAAATGTGAGACAGCTCCTGACTGCAGGATTTCAATAATATGAGCTAATTAAACATCACAAATTAATAATCATTCATTGTTTCCAGTTTTATTGAAAACTAAAATATGTATCACTTGCCTATGAAATTATAGTCAGATCTAGAACACTAAGACAAATATGTTAATATTTTCATATATTAAAGATACACAAACATTGTATTGGTTGATATAAATAAATCAAAAAGAAATTACATATTGTACAGAATAGGGACGAAGAGTAAGGCAATTTGTCTCAAAGGGACTAAGATCTACATTCATTTAAAATATGCCCTGACTAATAGCCAATTACACTTTCATAAGAGATACAATACTGGTAGAAAAGAAAAAGATGAGCATTACGTGGATACATATCATACATGTCTTTATGTGTCTAAAAAGTCATTACAATAAGGACTACATCAGAAAAAGGTACATTGTTTCTTAGAAATACTGCTTCACTTTAATTGCAACAAATGTGTTTTACAGCCTACATGTCCATAGACGTGAAAAAGTAAGCCATGTAAAATTTATGTCCGTTAAATGAGTTTTATGTGGAACCCTTATCAAAAGCGGATATAGTATAATCACAATATCTTAGGGCAATACAAACACTGATTAACCGTAAACTAAGTAGTCTGTGCTAAGATCAAGTGAAAGTGGACAAAATGGACATATGAATTTTTATTGAATAGGGATGATTTTTTTAATTTTGATTAAATTCAAACTTTAATGTGAATGTTAAATAAATTGGGTTTATAACAATATACATACCACTATAGGTAATGTTACACTCAGACACTATGAATAGTAATGTAAATCACAAAACTGACAACCTGTAGTACAATAGTCAGATTCATTAACTGTTGGACCAGAGGGCTAGATAAATAAAAAAATTAAATTTTAACAGCCTTATACGAGTCCACAAATTACATATTCATATATATTATCATTTTGATTGACATTTCTATAATAGCCTGTTTGAAATTTTTGGTATGTATGTAGAAATAGTTCTTTAACAATGTGTTATACCACAAATGAAGCAGCACTTTAAGGAAAAGTAATTTTCGAATTAATTGTATGTCAAAATGTTAACAAATTGATATGATTACATTTATTAACGAGATTCTAAGTAACAACAGAGATTGAACAATATTTGTCATAATGAAGAAATCCATTGTAGAAAAAAAAACACAAATCAATTTAAAGGAATGAAGCCTGGTGGGTTCGATTCAAAAAATAATACAGTATGTGTATTTACAATACTAAAACTTAACTATTTGAACTTAGACTATATTGCAACTAACTTAATCTTAAATGTATATATATATTGCATAAAAATATACAACAAGCTGATATATAAAAAAAAAAAATATTTTCTAGCAACATTTGTTTGCATATTACAACACTTTGTGCCAGCTGTGTACATCATATTTATACATCTGTATATATGTATTCTACAGTGAATAGAACTTTGTTCATGCAAAATATACATAATAATGTGTTTTTGTATAATAATAACTTACAGGCTAATTCATTAACAAAGATTCACCTTTCAGTACATGTTAGTGTGAAAAAATTTCACATAATTGATGCAGTTCTTGTAATAAATAGGGTGATTTTATGCCAAAATAGTTTAGAAATTAATATTTTACATAGCCAGTAACCATTTTTCAATTATCTCATTGGGTCTAAGGTTTTTATAAGGATCTGATGACCAAACTAATAAATCATACTTGCAGAATTCATGGCAGTAAGTTGTAAGATTTTCAAGACGGGGAAAATGTTTCTAAATGGCTGAAACTGATATCATATTGTGGTTATAAAATATATTTGATAAAACATGTAACTCTTATTATTTTCATAATAGAACCTGTTATTGCCACAAACTCATTTGAATATAATTCAAAATTTATACAGGTACGGTCCAAACTCTTAATGTTTTAACAATATGTATTAATTTCTGTTCCATTAATTGCAATAGCCGAATTTAATAGGGAATAAATAATAATTTCTCTATAAATAACTAATATTTTTGCTAAATACTTGAGTTTATGATCCCAATATCAGATGTTTTCACAAAACAGATTTTTGATCCTTGGTAGCTTTTTGGGGTATACTTTTATTTTGTCAATACATTTAAGCTAAAGCTATTTTTATACAAAATTGTCTGTATATTTATCGACCCTACTTAAGGCACTTGGGGTGCAGGCCTGCTGCGCAAGACATATGCACAGTTAAAAGAAACACGTTTGCGAGGAAGATGGAGGTAATTAAATTCCATCTTGGAACATAAGGTGTTTTTTAAAGTTCAAATACCAACAAATTCTACCCACATTGCATTACAAGTATCCATAATACTTAGTGTAACACATATAATACAAAAGCTCAATATTTATATTCCATTTAAAATGCCAACCAACCAACAGGTTATGATATTTTTACTGCCATTGGCAGCCCATTGACATCTGTAATCACACTAAAATTAGCTTTAATTCCGGGTTCAACTGACACTGTACTTGGTACTTTTGAAGACTTATTTAGAATAATTTATCTGTTCTTGTGTCTGTGAACCACATGTTCTCAACCAGGGAAATCACTGCTGTTTGGCAGCAGAAATAAATACTATTAAGAGATCTATGATTACAATGATTTCACACCTCCGTGCTGTGTGTTTGTATACGGACTTTCTTCTGACTGCCATTTCGGTTCAACGGTGGAGAATTACCAGAATATCCTGGATTTTGGATGCCTAAGCCGCCTGGCTCGCCTTCTCTGGGCCTGGGCTTCTTCAGCGAGGACCTAAGGGGAGACCTGGTGATAGTGCTGGCGTCCGAGAGACCTGTGAGAGTCGTGGCTGTGGTATTCATGGAAGCCACACTGCCATGTCCATTCGTGCTGTAAGGTTTACCAGATGCATCTGTCATAGATATGCCTAGAATGAAGAAATGTTTATTATTAGGAAAAATCCAAATTTGGTTTTAATATAGTTAGTATTCTTAATGGATAAATGTACAATGTATATTTTCTGATTATTTGAAACGGGCGACGGTTTCCATACATAATAGAATTTGAGTCATTAATCATAGTTACCATAACATCTGTCAAAGTCATGCCATTTATAGCTCTGAATGTAAGGTGACTCTGAATGTGTATTTTATACCTTTGGTAGTCAAACTTTTTAAGCCAATTAGTCTACCTGTGAAACTAAGATAAGTAGTAATTTCTCTTCAATTAATTACTTAATAATAAGGGCATCACTTGCTGCTATTTTAAAAACATTCTCAACGATTTGGGACACCAGTTCTATGTTACACACATCACAAAAAAACAGACGTAAAAATCATTTTAACAAGTGACTACTTTCATGAATGTACAAGAGACAAAAGGGGTCTTGCGTAGGTAGATATCCTTAGCCGTTGGTTACCCCTATGGGAAACTATGTACATACATATTTTGGTATGTTTGTTTAAGGTAACAGAAACTCGTACCTCTCCCTTCCTTGAAGCCGGGGTTGTTGATGGTGGTGCCCTCCGGCTCGCCCAGCGGGTTGGTGGGGTCGCCGCCCGCCCGCCGCGAGAACAGCGCGTCGTACACCGACATGATGAACAACAGTGAATTCACCACTATGCACACTATCTGGAAATATTATATTTGGGGTTATATTATATTACATAAATATTACAGTCCTATTTGGGGTAGCTTGCAGAAACCTACCCCAATATGCTCTCTCCAGCCCTACCCCAATCTGTCTATGAGGAGCAGTGACCACATGTTATAAGGCATACTGGGGCGACTTCTACCTGCTACCCTCTTTTTTTAAAAGAGAAATAGAAATGATACCTGAACATAGAAGCCTTCTCCTCTAGTCATGTAGAAGCCTCTGTCGTTGCCCTGCACAGCGAACAGGCCGGCTGTTGCTATAGACAGCAAAGCTGAAAGCAGCCAAGTATTTATAATAAATATTAACAAAATCACTTATCATACATGTTTTCTGTCTGTTGTTTTTACTCCCGATTCAAACAGGTCGTTGCATATTTCTGTTAATAAATAACATACACTCAGATGTCTGCAGAAGGAAGTATGGGTTTAATAAAATATAAATTAGGCATCCTTCACCCTTCCACTAGCTTTTTAAGATACTAAATTTAATGGTAAATTTTATTACAAGAGTAGTTTTGTAAAGTAAGGCACAACATGTTTTAATAGGGTCAGCGGGGGGTTACAGAAGTAATAAGTAAAACATTAATAATTATGTAGTCCAATACGATACCCCCCCCTCCCCAAATAAGGCCTAGCCTTAGGCATGTTGTTTTTAATTAATGGTAATATGATGATGATGATTTTAATGATGATAAGTCCCCCAACTAGATACTGTCTCACAAATTATCTTCCCATTATTACTTATACAACTTACTCGCTAATAGCGCCAGCGCCAGTTTTAGCATCACCAGGTGGGTGTACTTGAGTCCGACACGCTCCTTGGAGGAGATCATGGCGAGCTGCAGGATGGACAGGATACAGAACACTCCCAGCACGGTGACGCCCACCGCGCCCACCACGCCCGCTATGTACACCGCCGCTGTTGACCGAAGGAAATATTTGTGAAATGGACATTGAGAGACAATAACTAATGACAGTGAGGCCCTACGTACTAACGACCTATGGACTTGAGACAGTGCATTCTATTCAAGAATGTTACATTGCGTATGAACCATTCAATACAAATCAATTAATAAATAAAAATAATGTTATATACAAATCACTCTATTTTACATATAGAGTGAGAGAGTGGGAGAGATTGAGATGACTTTAGAAGAAGCATGTCAAGACTGTAAGTATAGCGATATTTGGCAATTGTTGCTCTCTGCCTATTACGAGAGGAACCTGGAGGTATGGAGGTGTGAGGTATAATGATATATTCTTAATAAGAACTCTAATATGTTTGTGTTGTTTGTCCAATTCTGCATATTATTACTATTATCGTATCGTTGAGTTTAAAGCTTTTTAGCTTTACGATTCCCCAACCCACATGCTAGGTGGTGATTATACACAAAGCCTCCACAAGGGTTATAACCAGCAGTAGATTTATACAGGTTCATGATGACGATGATCGTCAAGCTGATTATATTAATAACCGTTGGTTATGTACGTATATACACATACATTTACTTCTGAAAAAAATCAATCATATTTTAATGCAGATTTTGCCTAGCTATACAAAAACGTATCGCTAGTTAATTGAGGTCTGAGAAGGATAATAACTTTAATCAACAACACCGCTCCCGAGCGGTTAACTTGAATTCCAACGAAGGGAGCGGCAGGCGCGATCCAATAACAAGATTAATAATAGCCTACAATTGAATGTCTCTACGTTAATACAACAGCAAAACTCTTATTAACGTTAGTAATATCCATGTTCTTGCTACTGGACTTTAAAACAAACTTAATATAATATCGCGCCTGTAATCCCAGAAGTGGTAAACAGAGGAGTGTAGTACGCTTCCGCCGTAGTATAGATGGTGAGCCTATTGATAAACATCGGCCATAGATCCAGACTTCGAATCGCTACTAGGATTTTTGACTAGAAAAGCTTAAGTTAGAAAAATCCAATTTATGTTTTAAGATAAGTTTGAGATGAGTTTAAGATAAAGTTCATTATCATAAACAATATTAAAACATTTAGTACGAATTATTATTGATGAAGAGTGGTGGACCAAGGGCTCGACGAGGCAATGTCTGACTTATTTCTTATTTAAATCAATACAAATATATGAAACTATAATTGTTGTTAGCAAGTCACATCGCTAGTTAACAACTGCACAAAAAAAGCTAAACAGCTCCAATATTAATATGTATTTCAATCATGAATCGATTGAAAGGTACGACGTCGCATGTAAAAAACAGACAGACAGTTGGACAAGTTACTTTCACACGTATGTATAATATATATATAATCAGAATAATTAATATAATCAGAATTATGATGGTACCGCGATGAGTAGTGTAAGTAAAATAATCAGCAATATGATTATTATTATTATTTTAATAACGCGCCAAGTCTCTTCCGGTGTGGGCAGAGGATTCTTCCTTATGATTACTTTTATTCTTTTATTAATCGTCAAGAAACATAGTTTTTTAAAATACAAAACGTTCACAAGCGATCAATGGACACCGCCAACTGTGGACATTTCCAAGATCGGAGAAGTACCAAAGCGTTGTCGACAGATTTTGGCTTAAGTTTCCATATTAAAATAAGCGTAAAAACCTTTTCGCCGAGTTACTTACAAAGATAACAGTTTAACGTTATAACTTTCCCTGGTTTCTAAACTGATTAACACTTTTGTAATATCACACTACATATATTACTCACAAATCTTTATATTTTGACTTTCCACAGGACGCGAATACGATTAAGATATTTTTCTATGCAGTCTTCATATATCTCTTTTGAAAAGCGACACAACGTAAAACTGTCCTGAAACACTTAATTATTTCCGTACTAATATCGGTTTTAATACGTTAATAGATTTTTGTATTCCATCCACTTGACAACTGGCCACTCATAATTAGCACAAAATAAAAAAAATAAAAAAGCCAGTCCCTCCAAGTCCACTAGATGGACTGACACAGCTGTCATGCATAATCCCTGACTCACGCAACAACTTTCCTCTTGCTCACTGTTTCACAAACGCGACCACATATCCTGCGGAGTGGAGCTCTTGCATACCAAATGCCCTTGGGTTTTGTCGAACAACGCAATGAATAATCAATGACGTTTTTTGTTTTTCTAAAAACGCACTTTGATGTGTTCGCGAACTGTCACTCTTATATTGTATGTAAATGTTAAAATTTTTCTGAAACCGGTTGTAAGTTGAAGCATAATATTCAGGTATTACGGCTCATTACATCACGAACGATTTTGTGGAATTTATAATTACATGTAGAGAAAACCCGTGTCCGTCAGCGGAATGATAAAAGAGTTAATGATAATCAGAACATTCATCAGTGAATAAACTTTTGTTAGATTGTAGATGTTTTTTTTTTAATAATTAACACTGAGATAATATCGTCTCTATGTGTTGTATATTCCAAATTTATTTGCTTTGTGTTAAATGACCACCAGGAAATGGTTTTTATGAGAATATATATTAAGAGAAGTGGAAGAATATAAGACTGATATTGCTATTCCGATATTCCCTTACGGCTGCAAAGTGAATTTCTATCATATAATTCATAAATAAATTTATGTTGTACATAACAAATAGTGTCTCAGCCTAAGTGAAATAATTTATGTGTCCCCTGTATCACCGAAGAACTACACATATTTAATTAGATTAAACAAAGGCAGGCTTTATCAATAAATATATAGGACACTGTAAAGTGATAAACTGAGTAGCGCATGAGCAAGTGTAAATTTGTAGTAATTTTAATATTTTTGCTGAAGTCGTCAGTTTACGTAGTTTTTCTTGTTAATTAGAAATGTAATGCGGTATTTACATTTTGGGTCAGATTTCAAGGTTGTCAGTATTGTTGTTACATGTCACAGGTCATTTGTTTAATGGTGTCATCTATTTAGCTAATGTTGTCACTAATGACAACGGTAATTTGTCACGAATACGCAATGCCTATGTTATTATGACAATGACATATTGAAATAGAAGGCTTATTAACTTTTTAAATTTAATTATGCAAGTAATTGGATTCAGAATACGAGCTACGAAATCTTCTGTTTGTAGTAAGAGGTGACTAAAAGTTCTTCCGACATCAAAGAAAGGGTGTGGTGGTGATATTTCCTCGGACAAACCGTACACATATTACATCACTTTTATTTTTACATCACAAATATATTACTAAACGTAAATGTAACCAAGAGTAGGCAGAGGCGTGCAGTACACTCCCACGTTTCACCAGTTACATTTACGTCCCATGGAACAGGTGGTGAGCTTATTGCCATACACCAGATTCATTACTAGAAAGTCTAAACTAGAAAAATCTAATAGTACCCGACCTGGGATTGGACCCAGGACCTCCCGATCGGCAGTAACGCTTGCGACCACTCGACCAACGAGGCAGTCGTA
>DWME01004052.1:0-16982 GCA_018244795.1 Parelbella ahira ahira
AATATACAGTATTCTTTTGTGTACTTTTATAGACACGGCGATGGATAAAGTTGTTGTGAGTAAGACTCTCGTATCTTGACCAAATTGGTCAGATACTGGCTAATGAGGGTGTGAGAAATCTCCGAACGAAAAGTGTATATTAAGAAAGTCTTAAATGGAAGTGAGTCAGGTTTACAATGGCGAAATTTGGGCACTCGGTGCTCACTACCTACCCCTTAAGGAACCTGGCGTAAAATATAATAATGTATAAATTGGATCTTATGAATAAGAACTGAACTAACAATTTTATGATTTCAACATTTTCAGTTGTGATGCCTTTTCTTCGTAAAATGAAATAATTTCACTTACAAACTATACTTATACAACACAAATACATTGCTCTTTATTCAAGTAAGACACTGTAGATAGCACGCACTTTAAACTACAAGGGCCAAACGGTTGTTCGAGACTTATACCGCGGGGATTTCCCGCGCTTTTGTTCGGTCTGTCGGCCAATCAGCCAGTAAGATGCTTTTACGTCAAACAAGACAATGGCGTCTGACTGAGATAATTTCAGCACTTCGTTATTACACAATTACTTTGTTATTAGATAATTTAGTCTAACAGCACTTACAAGTATCTTGCTAAGATTAGTAGAAGTCAGAATTTAACAATTCCATTTATAATAAATTTATAATAAAAAAAATATTTTCATTATATTGACGCCAGGACGTTTACGGAGTAGTCAAAGAACAACAAGTGCCAAGTATCTCTGTCTTTACAGACTAAACATGCTTTATTTATTACTATATTCATATACGCACGCTCAGTTTCGAATAATACATTTTCTATTGAAAATGTAGAGAAGTATTTGTTTACAATAGACCACACATATATACATCGGTCCAACAAATGCACTAATCTTTCCAAAAGTGCTTTTTGCGAGAATACACACGAGTTTACAGCATCTGATGATTCTATAGGCATCATGGATCTTACCAGCCGATAACAAACAAAACAAAAGTCTGTGAAGATATATGGGAAAGTTAACGACAAGACATTTAGGATCAGTCACTGAAAAAGTTTTATTATATAGTATGGCTGGATAAAAAAGGCTGATCTTAAGAAAAAAGTAACTGGCTGGGTAAAAAAGGATGATCTTAAGATCATCACAATAACAAATTGAAATATAAATTATTAGAAGCTAATGTCAATGGCAGGATTATTTATTAGATACTAAGACAGCTTCCTGTTTCATCCAACACTATAAAAGGCTATTATTTTTAAATTTTTCCGCCTACGGTTCTATTTAGGTAAAAAAAATGTTTTCAGTTTACGCTACGCTTTAACTTTACGAAAGATTTTGCAACCTGATAGTTAACTGTATTCTATACTACGCCTTATCGCAGTTGGTGCAAATTAATAGTTGCCTTTCATTCCGACTGTTCGTTCATTGATTCTAAGTCACTTGCTGACACTACATCAATAACGTCCGTATGTCATTAATAAGTAAAATATAGGTATTTTTAAGCGCTAGTGGCGTGAGAAGATTTTCCAAATGACAAATACGGTTAAATACAAACCCACTAACATTTTTGTATCCATTAGGGGATCAATTTATCTCCCTTTCGCTCCCGATTTTCTTCGTTTTACGATATAAGCCGTAAGACAAACGTCTCATAATTTACGAGATCTTAAGATCAAGACCTAAACCCGTCTGCCGCCAAATCAGCATTTTCCTAAAATGATTTCTCAACCGGTGACTCAAGCAAATGTTTTATCGTAGCGCTGCCATTTAGGGATGTAGGGCCGTCAATAGCATAAAATCCGTAAAACCATTTCATTTTCAACGTAATAACAAATAAAGTCGCCTTATGGTAAGTAGGAACGCGTGAATTGCAATTCAATGTTGGCCCTCACGTCAGCCTTAATCAATCATAACAGCTTGACATAGTTGCTGACCACGTCGGTGCTACTATGAAATATGGGCATGTTACACTCAAAAAATGTACATTAAACCCTTATTAATTTTTAATTAACGTTATTAATTTTCAGCCGATATCGTGAAATAACAATCATCAAATAAAGAAGAGCGACTGTGAATTTTAGAGTGAATAAAAATGCAAGGTCTGCGGACCTTTATGAAATTTGCCAGACTACTCAAATTATCGCCAAAGCCGAACGGACGCATGAGTGACATCGGTTAAATCATCATCATTATCACACAGGATATACTACAAGCATGTGATATTTTCTTGGGCTCCTAAGACAACCTTAGAATACTTTTCGGTTTTTAAAACACTAAACCATATCTCGAAACTTATCCAAGACATTCTATAATCAAAAGTTTTAGGAAGAAATCCATTACCAACACCAGGACATATACAAAGGATGAAGAAAGATTGTACACAGGAATGACAAAAAACACGATATCTTAAACCTTTTTCTTTTCCAACTAAAGCAGACGAGCAATTTGAACTGAAAGTATTCTTAAAGAAATATACGTAAAACGTTGAGCGCGGAATACACAGTTGCAAAGTGGGTCAGAATCTATTTAACGCGCAATCCAGTTCCGACTCGAGCCGTCGCCGCCTCGTTGACTCGTACATATTGCCTCACAGAGCCAGATTTGTACATTTATTAAACAAACTGACTTTTCTCAACTATACCCATCCGACCCTACTTGGTGACATCATAAAGTGGGGCCCTGATCGGTGCTACAACTATTTAATATTACGTTGTACAATCAAAAGGTAACATGAAAGTGGTTTTGAAACAAAATCAAATAAAGATTTATGCTTAAAGGATAAGCTTATACGATAGCTCTGTTGAATGTAGAAGAACTTTGTGAAGATGATAGCCGCTGGACACCCTTAATCAGTGTCAATAAAACCTGAGTCAAATAAATAATAACAGGTAGGCAGAGGAGTGTAATACACTCCCCCGCTTCACCAGTTACGTTTACGTCCCATGGAATA
Organism: Parelbella ahira ahira; assembly: GCA_018244795.1. Classification (NCBI taxonomy): domain Eukaryota; kingdom Metazoa; phylum Arthropoda; class Insecta; order Lepidoptera; family Hesperiidae; genus Parelbella; species Parelbella ahira. Next base: position 2,958 of record DWME01004052.1, read on the forward strand.
GATGGTGAGTCTTTTGCCATACACCTGGCACAGATCCAGACTCCCAGTTACTACTAGAAATTCTAAATTAGATAATTCCAATAGTAGTCGACCCGGGATTTGAAACCAGGGCCCCCGATCGGCAGTCGCGCTTGAAACCACCCGCCCAACAACGCCGAAACTCCAAACTAATGTCTAATAGAAGTCTAACTGAAAAAAAATTAAGCAATCGGTTCCAGTTACATATGTTTAGGTAACAATCGTCAAACTTTGTTTAACGCCTTAAAAGCGCTTCAGAATGCCCGCCGTGACGGATCCGCCCTTAATTCACGGCTCCATCAATTCGCATTGGAATAAGTTACATACATAATATATCAAGTAATCTAAAATTACAAAAGGCACTTTCAAATATCAACATATACATGCAAAAGACGACTTAATAAGCACCCGGCATTCACCCGACAACTCTCCAGTAAAAATTATAAAGAGTCAAGAAAAGACAAAGGCAGGTGTGCAATTTACTGTTCTGACAACTATAGTATATACCTACAATACTATGACGGTGTAGAAGAACATAAAGAGGAAGAGAAACAGAAAAAAAATTAATAATTGGAAAGTTAATGGCTAAAATAACACTCTTTAGCCATTCGTTTAAGTGAAAATATAACGTCGGAACGTTGAATAAATAAGGACATAGAATTCAAAAGATATACATACAGCAGACAAGGAAAGTGATTTTTGGGAAAAAGTAGCAGAGTCAAAAATAATAGAGAAAAAATGTTTAAAAACGACATCACAAGGAAAAGCGCCACGTGAAATTATAAAATGCCCCAACAAATAAAAAGTATACGGATTAACTAGTACATCACATAAAGCAGAAAATATGCATGTACTTTGGCAAAATCATATAAAACACAATTGAATAAGCGCGATATTTAGAGCTGTGGTCAATTTTTCGCACTCCGAATAAAAAGCGTATGCCAAATCTTTTGATGATGGTGCGATATAATGATTTCAATTATTTAACTGATTTCCTATGAAATAAAACACAGCTAAATGCATTGCATTATAGACATTGAAGGCTTCATTTATACCTTCTTTTTACCAGACGACACTCGCGACATTCGATGAAACAATATTAGGGTTGAGTATGAACCAAGAAAATGTTTGTGTTAAACGGAGAGTAGGTACTGTTAAACCCTGTTTAATCATTTCTGCTATTCAGTTTGAAAAATATAAATGGCACCCACCGAGGTGTATAAAAAAACTTAATTACAAATCTGTTTCACGCACAAAAGCATGTATGTATTTGGAATAGGTGTGTGGCGTACGTATGTATAATATAGAAAGTACATAAAGAACGGCTAACGTTCTACAGCAGATCAGTTACTGATGAGATAATTTAACACTTTTAATTTGTATTTTTTCAGAGTGTATTAAAGAGTAAAAGATAAAACCAAAATATAATGGTCCACAATGTACTTAAATTTAAACTTAAGTAATGCTTTTTATTTCATAATATTTTACCTTATTTCTTATATGTTAAATGTTTCAATGGAAAGGAAGTTTTCAGAAAGGTACTTACATGTGCGGCTGAGCTTGTGCGTAGATCTCCTGCGGCTCAACATACTGTACGTGGTAATTGACGCCGTTGCTGCCCTCGCCTGCTGAGAGAAAGAAAAAAACGACATGAAAAAGCATTCAAAGACACCAAATTTATTACAAGTGAAGCTGAGAGTGTGATCGGAAGTAAGGGATGGTTAGAACTATCAGACATTTAGATAAAGAGTTAGTGGAACACTCGAGAAAAATAATTAATTAAATTTGGAGAAAAACAACACAATAAATGTATTTATATATATATTAGTTGGTACATAAAGCTGAGTGGAAGCAAATCTGCAATTCCACGTCTGATTGTTAGAAAGCTGGCTGGATACAAAAATTATATAGACAAGAAGATCAGGAGTAATGATAATCCTAGGTGAGCTGAAAAAGAAAAAAGGTATTTTGCATTAAATCGATATGTACTAGAAACCTACAGCGCATGGTCACCATTCTTATAGAATGACATGATTTAACACTGATATAATAAAACCTAGATAATATAGGTAGCATTCTAATTATTAAGGCACTTTATCACACCTATAATAGAATATCGTCAAAAATCGAATTGGCCTAGTTAAAACGAGACAAGCACAAAGCAATCTTGCGGTTGAGGCAACTTACTACGCCCATATATCTAAGGACGAAATGTCTCAGTTAAAAAAAATATCTCATTAAAATTATAACAATAAAACGATCGTAGGCCTGCTATTCTAATTCGTACTGAAATCGGAGAGGCAATGAGAGCTTGTGTTAGTTCAGGTAGAGCAGAACTCACAGGGGAAGAAAGCGCGGTATCTCGGCACCTCCATCTCGATGGAGATCTCCCAGGCAACTCGCCTCCGGAGCGGCGGCCGACGAGCGAGAGGGCTCGCGAGAGGGATGGGCTATGTACCAGGGTATATAACGAGGGCTAATGACTGATGCACACTGAAGGCGACGCTTTACCTTTCAAATATTTTACAAAAATATTCGAATTGTTGCGGGTTTATGAAAGAGTAGATAAATAGAAAACTATTTTTTGTGTATATAGTGGAAGCACGGCAGGTTTGATAGAGATAGGAACAAGATATTTAGCACTCGGGGTTCTGTGAAAAAAAACGTAAATACCATTTCCATGGCACGAATTTATTTCGAAATTCTAACCTACTCTTTTCATATTTACGTATGATATTTCTCATAATATTAGATATGGTAACGCAAGTTAATATTAGCTTTTGCTAACGCCAATAAACAGCTAATATTCTGTGGACCGTAAGGTTTACAACACTGATACACCGTCTCGCTTTAGCACATGACGGCTTCTCTGTAGCCACCTGCCCCGCCCCACCTGACATTTATTTAGTTGCGAGATCGAACACATAATCGCAAACGTCGCCATTGTACACCAAACTCATTGTCCGTCTGTGGGTAATGTTGAATTTAACAGGTTGCTTCTAACAAGCATAAAAATAATGAGTATACACATTGATACGGCTTCGTTACGTTTATCGGGAATAAAGGGGGTGTTTCAATCCCCCTTTTTTAAGTCGAATAATAATACACATTGTTATTTTTAATATTATTACTCTTTTAAAATATATATTTTTCAATTTGACTGATAACAACTAATTGTATTTTATGTCACACATTCAATTCCTAGATAAGGCATAGCAAAGCAATATGACGACATAGCAAAACAGTATATAATAACATACATTACAATTATACTGGCGTCTTGACAAGAATAAATCTCAACAATATTAATGAAAAACATATCAACAATATAATCTTGTTATAAATGTGGGTAGAATAACATCTAATCACGTAGATAATGATAGAAAATTATCTGTAATAAAGCAGTCCCTTTCAGCATCGTCAACAACTCGGCGCCAGAATGTCGGCGAAAAGCATAGAATCACGACAAAACAACATCGTCTAAGATTTCCCAATACAAAAATAGAACGTATATAATAAAGTAGGTCTGATCCGATAGCGCGTGCGGCACGTGGCGCGCGTTACATCAAAGGTAACCATGCAGGTGCAATATCGCATGTCACAATAGGGATGATCATTCCCCCTTCACTACCCATTGATAATGACCGTTCAGGTAGATAATCCGATGGGGCATCCGACAATTATCTCTTGTTATTAATTTTTTTTCAACAAACACCCTGTTATTACGCAGAGTTTTAATATAGCAACTATTCCCTCGACGTATAAGGTTGATTTTGGATGATGGCAACCCAATTATATAGGGTGCGCTTAACACTGCATCATATTGACAGGTGGGTGATGATCAGATTGAAACGTAAGACGTCAGAGGGTGTTGTGTGTTCCTGCTGTGTGTTCGAAGTGGGTACTACTGCAGTGTGGATTGGTAGGTTTCTCCAGTAGTTTTGAAATTAAACTCTATTTTGTGACTCGCGCTAAAAAACTATCAGCGACCGAAGCATTGTGTGGTAAGTACCTACTCCAAAATTTTTATTTTATGAACTTCCGATTACCTCCGATTATGTTATACTTTAGTTCTCCAATTTTTAAATTAAACAGCTACATCGAAGAAGGAAAGTGAACAATAAGATCTCATTTAAAATTCCCTTGAGCATTATAGATTGCATCGCATTAATCAAGGGCCTGATCTATAATGTCCCTAGTCCACTAGGGTTCCCGAACTTGTCATAGTATTTATATCCATATAATTACAAATAGACTTTGTTATACTGCATTTTCTTTCAACGCGTCTCAATATTTCAAAAATGAAAACCAATCAGACGGCACTATTAGTAAATGAAAATATAAAGCATTTAATTAGTCACGGCGTCTTGATAGTTATATTGACATAATATGTTAGTCATGAGTGGACAAATTATTAGGGACGAATGAGATGGATTATAATATTACTATATAAGGCCAACACAAGGAAAAAATTAGAAACAAGCAAACGTTAGATGAAACGGGAATTTCGAAAATATTTTTAACAGTATAATAATAATTAACACATAAGTTCCAATGTTTGTACACTATGTTACACTTTATTACACCTTTAACCATAAAAGCACTGGCAACACCATTCAATTAGTATTTATTACCACACACGGTGGACATGCACAATCCGACATAGAATAAATTAAAACAAAATGAAATAAAAATAATAAAAAACACTTGCTTTCTTGATCACTGGCGCATTCAGACTTGATGTGCAGAGAGTCCTCCTCTGGGGTCCACGTGGCCGGCACTGGGGCCCCACATATACATTAAATAAATAATAATATATACATATAACACCCATAATGAAGTGACTGAAGTATTGAACGTTTAACATGCACTTTGTAGTCAATTTTTTATTACTCAAGGTTTCATAAATTGGCATTTGTTACTGGCATGACAAAAAGTATCGTAAAGAACAACGAACATTAGGGCACCCTGACCCGCAAAATATTATCACCATCGACCCTTTTATCGATCCACAGTTGGACATAGGTCTCCTTGCAGAATGAGAAGGGTTAATTCAGGCCCTAATCCGCCACGCTGGCCATTGCGGGCTGGCATATTTCACACCCCTTACAGAACCTTATGAAAAACTCTGTGTCTTGGAGGTTTCCTCGTAACGTTTTCCTTTTCTAACTATATAGCAAGACTAATACAAATTGTTCTTTGAATTACAGCCAAAACGAAATCTGGACAAATAATTCGAATACCTTGAAAACTTACTCACTTACGTCACTTTATTATGAAATGTTTTTATAAAAAAGTGCATATAAAACTTGGTGCCGACACACAGACTAAAGCTACAGAGTAACAAATACATGCTTATAAAACTGAAATTATTGCATTCATTATACGGTACGCACGACAAATTAATGGAGTAATTATGTGCTATTCACTAACAACCTTTTTGACAACGACCAATTCGGTTAGTGAAACATCATTCCAAATTCAAATCAAAACGGATGTTGTGTGAAAGTTAAACAAAGAGCAAATTCGTTTTGCAAAAACAGTTAGTAGCAGCGACTATATGTAGTTATTGTGAACAAAATAACATACAAATCTCCGTTTTGGGCTAGCTTACTATAACAGTATAGCAAGGATCCAAGCGAGGTACGTATGAACGCGAACAACTTCTAGTAGACAATTTAGATTAACTTGACATATAAAATACAAGTGCTAACCAAGTACAATATCTCAGAAGATCGCCTAAAAACGTCAAAACATGCTAAAGAAGCGTTCGCAATAGAATGGATATAGAATCGAACTCACTCGAAACAGTTATGTAAGCGTGTTGCGCCTCAGAGTTGGGGCTGGAGTGGCCGGAGCTGTCGCCGTTGACGTCCACCACGGCTGCAGTCGACACCTGTGGCATTACACGATTGATATGTACGATTCCTATTATGCACATCCATCCATTCAAAGCATTTGGAAGTCCGCTGCTGGACATAGGGCTCCCCTAATAGACGCCGCTCCACCGGTGTTAGCCGTATTAAAGCCAGATACATCCTGTTGTCTTCTTTAGATCGTCAAAACACCTCGTATGACAACCTCGGTCGACTATTTGAGACGGTGGCCTATTTATTATATACCACTTAACAAGGCGTCTATTCCTAAAATATTTATAATACTTGTAAGATGTACCTACAAACCAGTTGGATAAACGGACTGCGGCATTTTTTGGTAGGATTGATGGAGTTCTTTGGCGTAGATAAATTATAAGACTGTTTCATAGAAAACTAATATTTAATGAAAACGTGGTTTTGCTAATTATCTTTGTGTATCTATCTACCTGTTGTATGGCATGCTGGAGATGGATGGAGTTGGGGAGCTCCGGGATCACGATGAGCTCGCGGACCCCATTCGGCGACGCATCGCCGCCCGCGCTCCCTCCCGTACCCTGAAAAACAACCTATTTCAGGCATTCTTTTAAAATACTTTTTTTATTATACAAACAATTGTGTGGGAGATACTGTATGCATTAAATTAATTACGACGATTAAACATTCCAACTACAGTAACTTATGTATTATAAGAATAAAAGACGAAATCAATGGCACTTGCCAGGAATACGCTTCTCCAACCTCCACCTGACCAAAGCCTATCGCCCTCGCCTTCGACGCTTCAGTACCTACCTCTCTTACGTCATCATAGCGTGATGTCTAGTTAACTTTTGCTAGTTACAGATAAATAATTTAAATTATTGTACATAATACCTATATTCATTATCAAGCGGTTGATAACGGCGAGTATCGTCAGAACTTTAAGATATTTTATGTTATGTCGCTGCTAGCGATATTTTTTAATACACGTCGTGCTTTTTGCATTTGATTTTTTATCAACAGATAGTTAGCCGTCCTCATGACGTTCATTGGTATTATTAATGCTGGCCGTAACACATCCGGACCGCATTGATCGCTGGCCGGCATCACATAGAACCGCGTGTTGATACCACAACAACAGTATGACATAGAAATTCTGTTCATATGGGAATACTTTAGGTATACCGCCCTCTACTTTGGTTTTGTATTTTTTAACAACTACCATTTCTAATTTCTATTATATATACCGCCCAGTAACAATTGTAGATAGATTAAAATCATAGACCGAACACTCTGTTTTTAAGTGAAATGATGATCACATTGGGTATAAAAGGTCGATATAAGGAAAAGATAATTTCAAGACGCAATAGAAGAAAAAGAAAGAATAATAAGAGAACACACCTGCGCGGGCGCCGCAAGTTGCGCCGCCATATCGGGCGAGGCGGGCGGCGACGACTCTACCAGCACCTCGTCGCCAGCACACTCAAAATCTGAAAACGAATAAGCCCCACTCTTTTTTATCTTTATTCTTACATTTTCCGGTAAAAGGGAACACTCCATCAAATAACATTGAAACAGTTGATAGAGTATGCTCATGGCCTCGCCTAGTCGTAGAAAGTGACCTGTACAATGCATATAAAGCACACTCCGTATTTATTCATAGCTTTGGATTTTTGTTACATTTGTTACGTTACTTTTTTTTAAACATATTTTTTTTTAATATCCGTCTTGAAATAATTATTTGTAATAATTGTACAAATTATTCAAAATCCTAATGACATCTTACGTTGGTAATAAACTCAAGATCATCAAGCGCATCATGATGAAAATGATTATGAAGATCGAATTGGAATTTCGTTAAAATATAAAGCAATTATATTTATGAAGAAAACAAAACGCTAGTTGAGAAATACGAAAATATTTTTTTTTTAAAGATCGATATAACAAATTTATTATTATTCAAAATCGTAATGACGCCTTGCGTTCGTAATAAAATCAAAAATAGCACTAAACATGAATATGTTATGAAATGCATGACTAGGCCAAGAAATTAATAATATTGTAAAATAGAACAGCAACTAACAAAAATATTTGATATTTCAAGTGTTTTAAAAGTACATTTATTGGTTGTATTCATAAAAATATTTATTTATTTACTTTAGCTATTCTAAAACTAAATAATCATAATAAATTATAACTGAAATTCATAGATCAAGATAATAGCAAGACAGATAATGGTATTTAACAAACCGTATTAACAAAAAAAGGTAACCAGTTTAACATTCGCAAAGTCTCATCTATCGGCTTAATACCCTCTGGTAATTTCACTAATTGAGATGGAAAGGGGCAAATACTACCCCATTGTAGGGATACACCTGTACTTTGAATGGTAACTTTATACTTCCTAATTGCAAATCATAGACAAAAAATATTTATGCAATACATAAACCATACCAAATATAAAAATATACATTTTATATATCACTGACATATAGCAAATAGGTGAAAATATTTCTGTAAAAATGTATTAGAGATACTTAAGATAGAAAAAGAAGCCATTTAACATTTCATAATAAAATTGTGGAAAAACGATTTTAATGGTGATATACAAATATTTTAATATGAATTAGCAAACATTTATTAGTGGAGTATCAAAAACTTATGATAATATACAAATACATACAGATGTAAATGTGACTTGTAAAAAAAACAAAGTCATAATAATCATATAAATAAGAATGTGAGTACCACAAAAAATATAATATTAAAAGTTTTATGAATGTGCAAATTATCATTAATGAAACAATGTAATCATAGCAATAAACATATAAAACATAATATAATGGTTCAGTAGAGAATTGTTGGCAAAAATATTGCATAACATCTTCCCAAGCGATAGAGATGTTATTGATCTGGCTGAGCTCAAGGGCGGAGAGAATTCGGGGAGTGTAACCTGGCAACACCATCCCTGCCACCCTTACACAATCCCCCGTGCTACCGAAACACTCACTTTCCAAATAGAACACATTCTCAAATCCCATCTCAGACATTTTCTCAGAGTTTTATCAAAAAGAAACATATAACACTTCAACACAACAATAACACATAGTGAGGACTGAGTATTGATCCAACAACTGTTTCTATGGTACTATAAGCAGTTTTGTGTGTGTTGGCTGCCTAGGTAAGTCCATATTAGCTTTTTGATAGTGTGCTGGAGGTGGGGGAGTCAGGTGCTGTCACGCTCCGGTGCTACCACCTGCCATCTAGGTGTGGTACGCATGGGTGAACACCTTCACCCCTTAATTGCTGATAATGTTATACTTTTGCTTAATGCTTTTGTTATCTATTTTACTGTTAACATATATAGAGAATCATATTTTGTTATATATTAACAGTAAGTTGCTGTCAATTTTTATTTTATTAATAAATCTTATATATTTAATTTAAACATGCAAGTTAATTTAATACTATACATTCATAGGTACATAATATATGGTGACCCCACTGCACTTTGATATGTGTCGTGAAAAAATGGAGCTATTATTATAGAATTTGCTTGTAAAAATATTTGATTATTAATAAAGATGTCTTCTTTGGACTAATCAATGTGTTGCTGACTGCAGTGGTTCAATGATATTCCTATATTTTTGTACATTATGTAACCAATAGTTTTAGGGTAAATCATGAGAATCGGTGCCAGGTACAGAGCGACCCGCCAATCCCGAACGTTGTGATAAAATTGATACGCAATCGGACTTCGAAAACATATGCGGCGGGAACGAAGGGGAAAGCTCATAACGAGTTCCGCTTTCGTAAAGCAAAGAACAACTTGCGTGGCCCTAAAATTTTTATAATTATTCCAATTTCATATAACATTTCTTTCTACTTTTCATGAAAACAAAATTGTGAGACCCACCTGCCAGTCATACCAAATGTCAAAAATCTCTAAACTTGAGCAAATAACTATATCACCGCCTATTTTATAAATATTCCAGAGCAATTCAAATAAGATACAACGCGTGATTTTATACGAAAATTTAATTTTACGTAGATCACTCAATTTTTATGTAACACTATAAGAATTGTTGTTGTCTTGTAGCTACACCCGTTTCCTAGGCTACGGGCCTGGGAATCTGACGTTTAGTACTTATGCGATAGGTGGCAGTGGCTATCAGGACATTTATCTAAAAAAGAACAATAATCTTTGTATCAATTATTTAAGATAAACGTGAAGTTTCAAATATTTTCATATGAAATTTTTTTTTTATGTTATATGTTCATCTACCCAATTCAATCTCCAAATATTTCAATGTATTATGGATAATGCCCAGCTGTGGAAAAAAATATTCTTCAAAATTCATTCGTTAAATTTCTTTACAAAATTGTTGGATTACCAAAATGAAATTTACATTTTTGTATTAAAGCATCTAATACGTTCAAAAATCTTGATCAAAAATTTCATATCAGATGTGCTCTAAAATACATTGCATTAAGGTTTGGTTCCTGATATTAGATTTAATGAAACTAGTCCATCTAACTTTAATGCCCGCACCAGGTTTGCATTTTTTGGCTCAATAAATATACATAGTGTACAGTTTATTTCATAAGTATATTGTTTTTTATTAAATTTTCTGTATACGAATTTATAATTCACTGGCGGACCCGGTTGACGTCGTCCTGCCCGGAAAATCAGTTTACAGTAAATTGTATATAAAGACATTCTGTAGTATATTAATTGTAAAAATAAAATAAATAGGTAAAAATGTAAAAGTGAATAAGTAAAAAAGTAGTATATGAATAGCCAAAACTGTTTGTGCGGCACCCCCCAAACGATGGACCACCTCAAATCGTGCCCTGCGTGCCCTAATACCTGCACCCAGGCAGACCTAATGACTCCCAGTGATGAGGCAGTCAGCGTGGCAAAATTCTGGGATAAAACCATTTAGGGACTCATTATAAAATGTGTTTGTTAGATTTAGTTAGGTTTAGATATTCCAAAGATAGCAGGAAATCTTCACGGTATAAGGAAAAAAGAATTGTTTGACTCCGTGTGCGAAGCCGCGGGCAAAAAATAAGTAGTTACATTTAATAAAATTATTTCTTGTGCAGAAGCTTTTTTTCTTAAATTTCGTAGGGTTCAGCCTGTGTTTGCAATAAAAGCAGAAAAAATTTATAAATTATTCACGGCATCATATTAGAAACCTCAAAAATAACAGTATTTCTCTACTATTTAATGGATGTTAGAAATAAACCTTCCTCTTAAATCACTCTGTCTATTAAAAAAAACCGCATCTAAATCCATTGCGTAGTTAAATAGATGTATACATAGGGACAGACAGCGGAAAGCGACTCTAAACTATTTCATATTTATAACTGTGTATGTACAACTTTAAAAATGTATTCCAAATTTCTGCAGTTGCAGATAGGTATTTACTAGATCAATATGTAAACTATTATAACGTTTCTACATGAGCCGCCTGTAAAATTGCAGATATACCGGTATTATTATTAAATAAGATTTACAAACCTTTATCATCAGTTTCAAATATATATTCCTTGTCAACATAAAAATTATCTACAATATCAACAGCCATCAATTTCATATTTTGTATAGTTAAGATCTTCGTCAAATCCATCGTGCAATAGTAATACAAAGTACTTATCAATCACCAAGGTAATTAATTTTATTTATTTACGTTTCTGTGGTTTCTCAGACTTACAGTGAGAAATAAATGAACATCGGTTTTTTCTATCAAATTTTTTTTTACGATCTAGATGGCCATTTATAATATACAATTAATACTTTATTTAGTTATCTGTTTCGCGATATGACTATATTCAGAATTCTAGTATATATTAACTTTAGTTCAGTGGCGTGCCATTGGAGAGCCCTATGCCCAGCAGCGGCCGGGAGTAGGACGGGAGATTGATAATGATGATGATAAAATTTAGGTAACCTTTTAATTTGAGATAAAATGTTTTTCATAACATTCATTATCATCATCATCAGCCTACTTCCGTGCACCGCTGGACATTGGCCTCTTTAATGGCACGCCACTGAGCTCGATCTTCAGCTCTTCGCATCCAACCACTGCCAGCCACTTTGTGAATATCGTCACTCCACCTGGCTAAAGGGCATCCTACGCTATGTTTGCCAAGTCGCGGTCTCCACTTCAGAACACGTCTGCTCCAACGGCTATCGGTTCTGCAATAGATGCGACCAGCCCACTGCCGCTTCAGCTTGCTAATTCTATGGATTATGTCGATAACTTTGGTTCTCTGTCGGATCGCATCAGAAATAAAGCGAGACGCCATCAGAGAGACGCCGAGCATAGCCCTTTCCATAGCTCGCTGAGCAACCTTAAATTGGACATAATTGGACATTTAATTGGACCTTTCATGACATTAATAATACCTAAATACATCCTGAATTGGCAATTCCACAAGAAACTTTTATTGAAGCCTTCTGACGAAATACTTTTGCTCTTCAAAAATACATTGTTAGAATCGGTATGATATTAACATAACTGTAGGTTTCATATTACCGAATAGCACAGAGAGTGATGTTTATTTTGCTCTTATTAACTAAAAAACATATTTTTATTATAATAAAATTGATTTGTTATAAACCAAGTACTCTTTTGGTATTAGTAAAACTGAGATAATGACAGTGGTACCAATGCTATTCCTGTGGTACTTTTAATATTATTCTCATGCGCTAATGTATAATACAGATAATTTTTTTTTAATGAAATTTAAACAGTATCTTCGTAGATATACAATTTGCAGATATTTTAAAAATATTTCGTGAATATTGTGACATTTATTTGTGTCAATGTCACGTTGCAGTAAAAATTGACGCTGTCAGTGTTCAGTCAAAATTTATTTGTATTGTACATTGTTAGAGGTAAATATATACTAAAATGAAAATTATCGTTAAACAGCTGCAAGGAAGTGAATTTAATGTTGAGGTGCGTATAATCGTTAACAACATAACATTATGTATGTAAATGTAAGTGAATTTATTGACTGTAATATTCCAGGTGACTCCAATGACTTCGATTCTCGAAATGAAGCAAGAGATTGCGAACAAATTAAACATACCGGTAGCGGAACAACGACTTCTTTTACTTGGGAGAGCGTTGGTTGACGAGCATACTATTAGTTCTTATCCAACTATCAAAGACGGCACGAAGTTGAATTTAGCAGTGAAAAAACCAGAAGGCCTATATGATGTAGCGCTCAAGGAGTATAAAAAAATGGGCATGACAGATGCTGAAGCCGCTAGAGCAGCTAGCCGTCTTTTGGTCGTAATGAAGGAAAAAATGGAACAACTTTCTTGGGATGACATGAACAGACTTTGCTTAGATTTTCTATTGGTAAAGCTCAATAAACGACACTTGCGCTTAAAACGAGACACTGTAGAGGATGGTAATGCTTTGTGACATCGGGTTCTGTTAATTTATACAATAATGAAATTAACATAATTATTTAGCAATATTTTTTTTTTGTATCATACTCTAAGGCGAAAACCTACTATTGTAACCCATAGACCATTTTAACATTGCTTGTGCAACAGTGCTTGTACGCTGCAGACATTTTGGGCTGGATGGTTCCTCACAGTGTTCAAACTTAGTTCTCATATAAATTTGTCATATTAGAGGGAAATAATATTATTTGTTTGTAATTAATGTACATAATGGAATAGATAGCTAAATAGATTCATAATTTAAATTATACAATATAGAAATTAATATAAAGGTATATACAAATATATATACACACACATACACACACTCATATGTACACACATTCACACTCATACACACATACACACACACTCATACACACACACACACACACACTCATACACACACACACACACTCATACACCCACACACCCACATGTGTATGTATATAGTTATATAAGTGAATATATATATTACATATATCTTCTCTTCTTTGTCGTTTCCTCACTGCTGAGGATCGTGACTCTTTAAATTGTCAACAGCCCGTCTCCACATGTTACGGTTCACAGCTTGGTGTAGAGCGGTGCTGATGGGTATCTCCAGTTGTTTGGAGATCTGATCTGACCATCTCTTAGGACATCGGCCTCTGGGTCTTTTCCCCTCCACCTTTCCTGTCACTATCAGTC